>CM021102.1:76217810-76236763 GCA_007115665.2 Sequoiadendron giganteum
GAGATTCATCAAAAATGTGACAAAACAATGCATTTTTTGTAAAAACAACTATTCATTCAAATGTAGGAATATCGATGAGAGATCAAGAATATTACCGTAATCAAAATTGTTTGAGAAGATATATCGAGACGATTGGACTATGGTCTTAGTGATGAAGTTTCATCAGTGAGATACTCATCTTATCTCATCGATGAAGAATGAGGGAAGCATATTGGCAAGACATATACCATCGGAGTAAGTTCTGAATGTCTACCCGACCCGCTATTTCACACCGATAAGATTACATCGGCAGGCGTCTTGGTGACATACTTGAGATCGAAATAACAACAACAACAGTTCGTCGAACTCGCGACGAAATAGGCAAGTCATTATGATGAAAGTTTCATCGGACGCTTTTGGAGGTTCTTTGAAAATTCAACGAAACAATGCAATTTTTTATAAAAAAAACTATTCATTCAAATGTAGGCATATTGATGAAAGATCAAGACTGTTATAGCGATCAAAATTTCCTAAGAAGATATATCAGGGAGGACTAGCCTGTGGTATGAGTGATGAAGTTTCATCAGTGAGATGTTCATCTTGTCTCATCGATGAAGCACGAGGGAAGCATATCAGCAAGACATATACCATCGAAGTAAGTTCTGAATGTCTACCAGACCCGCTATGTCATGCCGATAAGATTACATCGGTAGGAGTCTTGGTGACATACTTGAGATCAAAAGAATAATCATCGGGGAGACTCACCACGTCGGGGAAATTGCAGAATATCCTAGCGATACATGATCTCTTGTTGATGAAGATACAAATGGATCAAAATACTTATTCGGGTGACTCTGGGTAATATTTAAAAGTAGTAGGAGGCTCCAAAGTGTATCCATAGGGATAATGACAGGTCAATCAAAGAGAGAAAGTTGATGTGCCAAGACCATGAGAATTTAAAAGGGGTAGTAAAAGACAAGATGGATTGTCATCAATGATCAGATATAAAGGACAGATTGGAAGACTTCATTATGAAAATTTAGATCACAATATGATTAACCCTGTTTTGACAAATGCAATGACATTAGTGTCAAGAGTTAAGAGGCCATTCAAATTTGTGTTTCAATAAATTATTGTATGCATTGAGTAAGTGTTTACAAGGTAGAAAAAGAACATTCATATGACTATTTAAAATATCAAACAACATATCAGTTGTTATGTTTAATTAGGCGTACAGAGGCAGGGATTTATCATTTTTTGCATACATCTGCAGTCCAAGCTCTAGGTCTGCATTATTTGGTTACTATGTATGAGAAATGAGCAATGAATAATTGTAGAATATCGAGGCTATGGATGATATTAAGATGGCCACATTTGATGTTGATGATCAATAATTGGAGAAAAATATAAAACCTATGATGAGTAATGAAATCAAGGGGACTGTCATGGACAACAAGCACAACCTACGAACTGGATTATAATTTTTCTATAAAATAAAAAATCAAACTAGTGAATATTAAACTACATACTAGAATCTAATTTTGTGGAAAATGAGAAATTTGGTGAGAAAAAGTACCTGCAGTGCGTCTTGGTTACTTAGCTAGTGTACTAAAAAATAGGATTGCAAACCCAGAATTATTCTCACTTTGGAAATTCAATAGAAAAATATAGAATGTTATTTGGATACTTAGCTCTTAGACAGTCAATAAAACAATATGAGCATGATTATGAATGGTTTTACATGGTCCCACTCTTGATCTCCATGTTTGAGACCTTCTCTTTAAGACCCCATGAATCCACTTTGATCCATTGCTACCAAAAGAGATATTAATGTGTAAACAAGGAGCCACATTTAGACAAACTAGTTGTTGATTTCTTCTAAGAAATTTAGAGGCTACAAAAAGAAGATACCTAATGGGGATCATGTGGGCTTCCTAGAGAAAGCATTGCAATATGGCCTCAAGCAGCAATAAAAAACTTTGGATTAGCTTCACAGTAAATCCTAATAGCATAACATTGAGGCTCCTCTTCATTAAGTTGATGGTATGAAGAACCAGATCCATATCCTCCTTGAGATACATATCATATTGAATAGAAAAAAATAGTGACACAAGCAATCTGAATTGTGAGATAAAGCCTCCAAACCCTCTATGTAAACATGACTTTTACCAGATAATCAAAATTTTAAATTTAAGTAATACCCAAGAAAAATAATTCCATACAATGCAACTACACATGAAACTTACAGATGGGACTAATCTTCCACTTCTAAATCTCCTTCTTATTCCATTTGAAGAGGTCAAACTCTACCCCTTGATTCAGCTATGTCAGTTTAGCATTAACAAATAAAAATATTTTTAGCACAAGAAACAATCCTCACCCATCTAAACAAGCATCGCTAAGACAAGGCCGAAAATCTAAGTTTATCACAATCAAGAAAAGATTAAATCCTTATAATCAATCATAGTAACTAGAAAGTATTAATTGGATCAGTAAGAAGAATCAAATAATTAGGGTTGGGCACTATATAAACCACTACTATCACAACTATTGAAACATGCTCAAGTACTGGGTCCTCTCCCCTAGATTAAATTAAGGAAAACACTATTCTAAACACAATATGTATAGAAGAATATGAATGTAAAGGAAAATGGATATTAGCAAAACATAAATGTAAATAAAAGTAGTGTGAGCAGAAAATGAATCTAAATTGGTCTTGAACAAATAAAATCATACCCAATTAGCATTAAGTTATACTGACCTTGTACTCATTGCCATTGTCAATCTTGAAGGTTACTTTGATGCCTTCTGTAGAAACTCTCTGGCCACGAGGCAAGAGAAGGTGGGAAAACCAAGTGTATATTGATGACTTCCTGATAATCAAAAAGAAACAAGCAACCAGTCAACCCTATTAGAACAGAATAATCTTATGAATTTATTTTATTTGTTTTACTGGCTAATGGATAGTGGACCTAGTTCTCTTGAATTGAGATAGTACTAAGATGTGTTGACTGGTGATTTTAGACTACCGATATTCTGCTTCAATCTCTATAAGTTACTTTTGTCTTAAATATATTCAAGATAACTCTACAAAAAAAAATTCCTGATCTCTTAGAAATTATGCAGATTAATTTGTTAATACTTCTCCATTTTGATATTTTCTTTCAAAAATTCATAGAAAGATATGTAATGCCATATTTGAAACTTACATATTTTAATTTTACTAGTTCTATAATTATAGGATATGATTCCAACAATTGTGAAACACATTGGCAATATGCTGGATGAATGAAGTAAACTATGCAATTGGCAGGTGTAAAGCCAAATTCCTTAACCCTTGCCAGCATCCTTCTTGCCCGTTTTAAAACATGTGCTTTGGAACAGGGCATGAAAATCCATCTAAGTATAATGAAAAGGAGATTTTTGTCAGATATTATATTACAGTAAGTTGAATGAATGTAAGTAGAGATATTTTAGCATACCTGTAGATGGTACAAAATTTCATGGTTAAGTGGAAGCCTCCCATCAACAACAAGATCCAAATATCCGTGTATCTATCTCTATCGAGCCTCTAAACCCTTCAGAGCTATCAAATTTTCCACTAACCTGTTATGCACAAAAGTCAAATTTTAGAGACCACTAAAATAAATAAATGAATAGAGCTTTGAAACCAAATCCACCCACAACAAAATGTTCATAGCGAAAAGTTAGCACTTTCTTTCATCTTTGCATATTTATTTGATGCTTCAAATGATGCATTTCTTATATTGAAAAGTGCATTACTTACCTTATTGAGCTTCTCTTTGTTTTGAGAATAGTTTAATATTCTCTACTTAATAGGGTCAACCACATGAAGGTGGAAGCTCATTTGGCCCCTCCCCCCACCCCCCCCCTCACATCACTCTCAATTCCCCATACCCGATCATATAACATTAATCATTCATTCATCCATTAATAACATATAACATTAATTCATTTATCCTGCATTAATAACATATAACATTCATTCATTAACATATAACATTCATTCATTAACATATTCACATTCATTCATTCATCCATTAATAACATATAAAATTCATTCATTCATCCATTAATAACATATAACATTCATTCATTAACATATAACATTTATTCATTAACATATTCACATTCATTCATTAACATATAACATTCATTTTTTTAGTTTTTACATATTATCAAAAATATGGTTGTCATAATATGATTACAATCACTTTTTTTTTTCTTTTTTGCAGCTATAAAAAGTTGAAGTGGAGTATCATTTTCAAAATCATTTGTCCCCCCTTTAGTTGTTCTAAGCTCTTCTCGTGATCTTAATGTATGCCTAGTCATGTACTCACAACGTGGACACCACTGCAAGGGGGGGTCTGCTACAATAGCAAAGAAATGTTAAATTGATATGTTTTATTATTATTGTTACACGTATTTCATTAATTAAAAGAACATCAGAGTGGTGCTCTTTACCTGATTGGGCCATATCATGTTCCTGATATTATCTTATAGCCTCATGCTCAACATGTTGAACACCCTCTAAATCCTAATTTGGAGTTGAAAAATGAAAGATTACATTAATTAATACACCAATTGTAATTAAATATGTTTAAAAGAACATTAGAGTGGTCCTCTTTACTTGATGGAGCCACATCATGTTCTTGATCTTGTCTAGCTTGATCATGCTCAACATGTTGATCACGCTCTACATGCTCTAAAGTTGAAACAAGAAAGGTTACATTGATTAATACACCAAATGCAATTAAAGATGTTTAATTGTATTAATCCATACTACGTTTTATATAGCACACGAATACATCTAGTACCAGGATGCACACCATGGTCTTCATCTGCAGGTTGTGCTCCACCCTCACCAGGCTGTATTCCAATCTCATGTGCAGTATTATCATTTCTTATCTGTGTAAAACAAATAGGCACATTATTATGGTGAAAATTAATATTGAATAGATTGCACAAGTATTCAATTTTAAATAAACTTTATTGAGTTTATTTATCTGCATGTTGGATGTAGTGGAAGATTGTGTTTGCCCAGTCAATACTCTTAGTTGTTCAGCCAGGACGTCATAGCCTTGCTGGAAGGCAATCTTCAGGTCCTCTTCTATGGGTGCTCTGTTGAAATCAGAGCCCTACATTTTTGCATAAGATCATGAATTTTGCTTCTATGGTGTGATAAAACCAAAATTGTTTGCAATTTATTATTTGGATGCAATATTTCATTTATTGATACTTACAAATCATGCAGCTATTTTCATATAACCACCAAAGCCAAGTTTGTGTTGCCCGTGTTTTTCTAGTCTTTCCTTTGTTGCCTTCGATGTGTCAGAAAACCTATGAAAAAATTGAAATACGTTAGATTATGTAAAAAGAAA
The DNA here is from genome assembly GCA_007115665.2 of Sequoiadendron giganteum. Classification (NCBI taxonomy): domain Eukaryota; kingdom Viridiplantae; phylum Streptophyta; class Pinopsida; order Cupressales; family Cupressaceae; genus Sequoiadendron; species Sequoiadendron giganteum. Next base: position 76,223,192 of record CM021102.1, read on the forward strand.
GAGTAATCAATATATAATTGAATTGTTGATAGTATTACATACCTTGCTTGGCCCATTGGTGTCTTTCCTTTCTTCTTTTCAGCCTTCTCCTTTCCATTTGACACCAAGTCCTTCCACTCCCTTTTCAGAATCATGGGGGGACGCTCGTACTTTCTGTTCTTCTCTAAATGTGACCTATATTGGTCCCTCACATACTTTAGATAGGTACCAGCTTTCTTAAGGACCTTGGTTCAGTTGAATATTTTATCACTGAACAAAATAGCTAAACGGTTAATGAGCTCATCTTTTAAATCTTGATTTTGGGCATTCCATTGTATACATATGGTGGGCCCAAAGAGCTCCAATGTAATATCACTTAGATGTTTATAAAAAACATCATTTCCTGCAAAATGATCATGGGATCATTAGTCTATAAAGAGTGATCAATAAGTAAATTTCAATTGGATTATATATAATAATAATTAAAACATTTTAAAGTAACTGGGACCTTCTCTATCTTTATGGGAAGGAAATCCTCGATCACCACAAATGTGACCGGAAATGTTCTCGTACTAGTAATACGGGAAGATCCAGGAAATGCTGCTAAAACATCACCAGTACTAGCGGCCTCTGTATCCACAGGTATTGACACATGTAGTGGCATGTGTTCACTGCCAGACGGTGGACTACCGAATGCCTGCATGGTATGTGTTTTCAACATTTCAATCGACAATATAGGCACGATGATGGGGTCAAAAAAAGTGTTGTACGTGCAAGAAGATCAGGATTGACACTTGTACCGTCTCCTATTTCCTAGGAAACACTTGTAGTACCTTGATCATGGCTAGCAGCATGATGAGGACGCAAAATAATCCTATAAAAACAACACATATTTTAGTTCATGACATAAAAGAGTAGAAAATATTAAACCATGAATGAACTTATGTTATAATTAAAGATCTCATGACAGCTTACTTGTAATTTTTGTGCTCTCTCAGACAATAGTTTAACCCTTTCTCTTATCTCATCTATTTGAGGCACTACGAATACCAACTTAAGGATTTCTTGATTGCATTTTTTTTGGGCCTTCCTCATCATATCCACAGGGTTTGTGGAAAATGCGATGTCATCATCACATAATAGTGACTGCACCTCCATATGGATGCTCTCCTATACTGCTGGTGCCTTTCCCCGATCAGCCAACTGCAACAAGAATATTAAAAACATTATCAAAATTAACCCAATAAACTCATGAAAAAAACATAATAATAAAACATTTTGCTCGTATCTAATTTGTACAATTACAATGAGGTAAACCTGTCGAATAGAAGTTCCTAAAGATGGATCATGATCTGCGCTCTGGGCTAGAGCCTTCCTCGTATGATCAATGTCCCGCTATGACAAAAATTAAATATAAAAAACATTACCAAAATGAAACCAATAGACTTACAAAAAAAACATAATAATAAAATGGTATATTGGAGTCATTAATTGGAGGTTGGGTAAAATGGTATATATATAGTACATACCACCCCCATAGTAATTGTGTTTGTATCTAAGAGATTCAAATTGTAATCAATTAGCAACTCTTCCCCTACAGTTATTGATTTTATCGCACATACGAATACATGGTTTCCCTCTCGCGCCTCGAATATACAATTGGGTTGCTTATTTGTTGACCTAGGTCGTTTACTATTTATAAACCCTACAATATTCCCTGATTCTTTTGGCCTCCCGTCAATGTACCTAGCCACTCCTTTATTTTGATCCTTATCTTTTAGTTGTACATAATTTGTTGATAGTGCACACCTACGCATACTTCGTGTATATCGAACCAGCTGCATCCAATCTTTGTAACTGTAACAGGGTCCAACATACTCCATCAACTTAGTAACTTTGTTGTAACAGAATTTTATGTCGTCCATGCAAAATAGGTCCAAACCATGTAATGACGATGGTGCTATGCGATATATCCTCTCGTTGACACAAAGATCAGTGTTTATTGGAGGAAGTTCCTTGGGTACCCATTGTTTCCGTAGATGTTTGTACCTTAAGGGCACCTCGATGTTGCCTATGCTCTCATCATCATAAGAACATGACCCCCTTCAACAAGAAAAAATTCCATGCGTTTACGGAATTTTCTTCTAATCTTTTGACCTCTAGTTGGTCTCCCTCTTTTAGACCTACTACATGTCTCACTTTCCTCTTCTCTTCTTGAATTTCCCTCGCTCGAGGAAGACAAATCTGACAAATACCTATTTGGTGGCACCTACACTCATAAGGATGTTGGATGAAGTTCTTTCATGGTGATGTGATCCAAAGGTGACATTATGATTAATCTATCATTTCATCACTAGAATTTGATAGGTTATAAGGTAATCAAGTCTTGATAAATTGCAAGTTATTGTTACTACCATCCAAATGTGTCCATCACAAATCAAATCTACTTAACGTTTTAACTCCCAAACTTTGTAACAAGTGTTAAATGTGACTATGGTCCACCAGTTACACAACCAAGGCTTCAAATGTATTCTCTAATTGTAATCAAGGGACTTTTTCTCTTCATTAAAGTAAATAAACTTGAAGGGAAACACCACCAAGTGGTTTATTGGACACCTACATAACTAAAAATAGCAGAAAATTTACATTTAATTTCCATATGTCTAAGTGGTTAATGGGGAGGGAGTGTGTACTAGGCCTGGTAAAGTCATCATAATTTTATGCTTTAGCAATAAAAATTATTTAAGTCATCTTAAATCTTCCTATGTCTAATTTCTAGGAGACTTTTGGTATGTTTTAAGGTAGGATGAGTGGTCGCATCAATGTTCTAATTCTCTATGACAAGGTTTCAACATCTTCAAATAGTGAAAGTTAGTGCTCATAGTCATTTGAAACAACAACATGTTGATTATGTATGATGGTAGGATTTGATAACTTAAAATAATTGGCTACCCAATAAACTTAAAGTTAAAAGAAACTTTTTTAGTTTAAGGGGTTACCACTTTCTTTCATCTTTGCATATTGGTTTGATGCTTCAAATGTTGCATTTCTTATCCCATTTATATTGTATTGTATTCCCATCCCATTGCAATTGTTGGAGGAGTTGATACCAAAATTTCATATCAAATACCACGTTCTTGAAGCATTTTTTTGTGTTTCTACTATTTTTTTGAAGTTCTTTTGTGTTGTATGGATTTGTACAAGCTTGAAATTCTCTGAGATCATTGGTGTAGATAAATATATGCATTCCCTTTCATTTGCATTTTTTTTTAAGTGCTCAATCACTGTTTTGTGGGAGAAAACAATCAAATATAGGGACTGCCCTGTTTTTCCTATGTAAGGGTTTGAGGGCTAAATAGAAATGACATCCACAATCCACCCACTGTCTTGGAACTGTAACTCGTTGGATTGGTGTGCATCATGGTATGATAGAGGTTCATTGCATTTAGGGGTCTGTTAAAGAAAGAAACTTGGCATTGAATTGATGCCCTAGGGCTGATAGGGGCAATTTTCTTATGAATTTGTGGTTGTTAAGTCAAGGTTTATCAATTTGATGGATATCTTGGTAGACTCATGGTGACACTATTTGATGTTCCAATCTCTAGTTTGAAACAAAAATATCTCTAACAACTCTAAGAGCTATAATGGGATGGCATTAAAGGAACCTTCATATGAAGGATCTTCTAATGAAGGACCTTTGAATTAAGGTCTTCATTTGAAGGTCCTTCATGTAAAGGTTCCTTTTATAAAGCATTTTGGACATGAAAGATTTAAAATAAAAAATGCCTTCATTTGAAATTATTGACATGGCATCATTTTTGAATGAAGGTTCTTCATTCAAAGGTCATGACGACATCACCTTCAAATGAAGGTTCTTCATTCAACTGGTATTTTGTAATTTTGAATGTGTGATAATAATTTAGAGTTAAAAATAAATCCATTTGAACCTTTTATAAATGAAAGGACATTTGATGCAATCATATGCCTTGTCAAACTTTTAACTTAATAGTAAGGGAATCATGAGTAGTTTGTTAGGCCCATTCAACAATCTTTGATGCAAGGATTGAATTGTCTAGAATGTATCTACTACCAAGAAAGCCAATTTTTTTACCTGTATGACTATATCTCAAGCAATAGGTTTAATTGTGATGGAAATGATATTGACAAGGATTTTGTAATCTAGGTGTTGAGAAGCATAATTGGCCACCATCCTAGGAAAGATTCTTCATTCTCACTTTTAGGTGTTAAAATTTAACAATACCTTGATTGATGAAAGAGCCCAAAGAGCCTTTCTCCATGGTATCCAAGTACACATAACAATGGTATTATCTTATACGGTTGGACATGATTTAAATAGATTAGCTAGGAATTATTCATTTAACCTAAGGTTTTCTCATAATGCCATCATTGGAAAAGTATGATCAAATTCTTCTATTATGAAGAATTGGTCTATGTGCCTTTAGTAATCACTATAAATGTTTGTAAGGATAAAATGACTAATTGCATTAGGTAGGAGAGAATCAACTTTGAGTTCTTCAAAGATTATATTCCTCTATTCATAATTTTTAAGGGTTGTGTGTGGAGGAGGTTATCACTACCAAGAAGGGAGGAGACATTTCCTTGCATATGTTTGTGGTGGAGGTATTAAAGAAGAACTGTATGCCTCTATTTCCATTCATTAGATATAGCTTAGCCTCGAACATATACTTGGGCTCCTTTTCCCCTATAAACTTCCATTTGTTTGAGTTTATGTTCTGTAAGCATAATTCCATGCTATGTTGAAATATAAGAGGTGGATGAGGCCAAAAGGAGATAACCCTTTTTTAGTTGTACCTTCGAATTTTTTCTTATTGTTTTATGTTTTCAAAAACTTTGTGGACATAAGATTTGAGGTAGGTCATACAACAAATAATAACATGTTCCCACCAACAACCAAGATGTGGGTATATTATGGGAGTTTTGCCAAGACCTGAGGCTAGTCGATAAAAATGTGAAAGACTAAGCTATTTTATTTTTTTTGTCGTATGTTATACCATTTTATGAGAATGGGGGTGCCAATGTACAAGAATATCTTTGGAAACTATGCATGAAAATTGTAGGTTAAATAGAATGGGGGTGCCAAAATTACAGTACTCATTGTCCCTTGGTAGTCAATTTTCCCTGAGTGCCCTCAACCTCGTCCTCGGCTCTGGTATTGACCTTGTTTTCACTCCTCCATACTCTTCCTCAGCACAGGTATTGACCTTGTTTTCACTCCTCCATACTCTTCCTTGGCGTTGGTATTGACCTTGTTTTCACTCCTCCATACTCTTCCTCGACACTGGTATTGACCTTGTTTTCACTCCTCCAAACTCTTTTTTGGTGCTGGTATTGACCTTGTTTTAACTCCAAACTCTTCCTCGGCACTGGTATTGACCTTTTTTCACTCCTCCATACTCTTCCTCGGCGCTGGTATTTGCTTTGTTATCACTCCTCCATAATCTTCCTTGGCACTGGTATTGACCTTGTTTTCACTCCTCCAAACTTTTTGTTGGCGTTGGTATTGACCTTGTTTTAACTCCAAACTCTTCCTCGGCACTGGTATTGACCTTGTTTGAATCACTCCTCCATACTCTTCCTCGGCACTGGTATTGACCTTGTTTTCACTCCTCCATACTCTTCTTCAGCGCTCGTATTGACCTTGTTTTCACTCCTCCATACTCTTCCTTAGCACTAGTATTGACCTTGTTTTCACTCCTCTAAACTCTTCGTTGGTGCTAGTATTGACCTTGTTTTAACTCCAAACTCTTCCTCAGTGCTGGTATTGACCTTGTTTTCACTTCTCCAAACTCTTCCTCAACGCTGGTATTGACCTTTCACTTCTCTAATTTGACGAGCTACAACCTAGTTTCGTTACGTTTTAGAGTATGTTAATTAAATTTAAAATTATGGCACCATTTAGAGTAGTGAATATAAAGCAAGCCAAGCCTATTATAGTCATGAGGGAAATAATAAAACTCCTAGGATACTTTGTGAAACCATTTTCCTTGGTTAAAGGGAGACCATAAAATATACCTTTGGATTTTTTCAATCTTCAAATATGAGGATTTGCAAGGTTCTTAGCAAGATGAGTAATGGAAATGTATGCAACAAGAATTTTGAACACACATGGAATCTCTTTGCCAAAGAAATGGGCTTCATAATTTAATATGATAATTTTTTTCAGCTCTAGAAATGATATGTTTCCTTAAAGAGGAAGAATAAACCTAAAAGGTAAAAGAGATGCTTAGGAATCTCAACACTTCCTTATGATCAACCCCCTTCTATCCATAGGAATTGAACCAATTGGGCTTGTCTAAGAAGTATTTCCTATAACATTGAGCTCTATGCCACTATATATTTGACCTTAAAGCTTTCCAGAAAATATCTAGGCATTGAATATCCTAAATAATGTCACGTTTGTCCTCCAAGAGAGTGAGAAAGGAGTCATTAGAAAAATGACCATTGAATAGTTAGGCTATAGAGTTAGGAAAATTAGTACCTTTAATAAGGTTCCATGAAATACTATTAGCCAAAAGATATTTAAAGGCTTCCATAAAAAAAACACATATAAAGTAGGAGCTAAGGGGAAAACATGAAAAATTGAATGAAAACACCCAAAAATCCTCAAATTTATGTCCATTCATGGTAATGCAAGTATAACCATCATAAAAAAAAAATTTAAAAAGTTAAAAAATTGAGGAAAAATTCCTAGATGACATAACTAGTCCAATTCAACACCAGATGTAGTAAGAGATTAATGAAATTACCACAAGTTTTAAGTAGAAGTAAACTGCGATTTTCAAGTACTAATGCTAGTATGAAATTGTGACTAGCTAAATGGAAAGAAAATTAGAAAATTGTAACCAAAATTTAAGTGGAAATAATTAGAAGTAACCACACTTTTTGCATGGTTCAACCAATTTAAAAATTCAGCCAAAGGTGATAGTAAGAAAATTAAAATGCACCTTTATGAAATATTTAGTCTAAGAGCCAAATTTGGATGGCAAATTTAGTAAGAAGTAGTGTCGAAAGTGGAAAATTAATCATGAAATCATGGCTAATAGATCATACAAAATATATTGGAAAAGTCTTGAGAGAGCTTATATCTACACATAAAAACACTCAAAATAATAATTATATCATACAGTTCATTTGGGAATATATTACAATATGGCTTTTACAAAGCCTTTCAAATATACCTTCCCATTTGAACTACTATCTTATAAGAATATAACGAATTATTTAATAACAAAAATAAACAAGTTAGTAAGGTGAATTTATTAATGCTAATCTTAATATTCCAACACCCTACCTTAAGTTTTACATTCCACACAACAAAACATGTTGATTGAAACAAACAAATATATATAGGCTAAGCTAACATCATTTTATTTTTCTTTAAGTTTTCCCTCAAGAACATCATTGGCTCAAGTTATACAATTCCACACTATGTGATCCTTTTTCTTACAATAATAAAATTCATTTTTATTTTTTAATTATTATTACCTCATGAGTATAATATATTCTCATGTTGACAATCATCTTTTAAATCTTTTCCATTGTTCTTTTTTCTTCTCCTAATAGGGCCAAATTCAAATATCAGTTGTCGATCTTTCACTTTTGTCAGATCATCGAACGGTTGCCAAAACAAGCTGACATGATCTCCATCACGACAGAAAGGGCCCACCATACTATGCATTGCCAAAGAAATCTAGGTGGCGCTCGCCCATGATATCGTGATCAATAAAGACCTCGCAACTTCTGATCACGCGATGGCGGGAAACCATAGATTTCAACCATCGGCAATCATGTTCACTCAACACAGTCGCCAACCTTGTCACTGACCATCAAGTACCTTTTCCATCCAGATTATAACATCACCGTTGATTTGAAGCACGCGCATCTTGCAACCACTTTAGTAACCTTCTATATAACATATTAAAACCCGATAGATATATTAAAGAACTTTCATCATCCCTTTGACACTGCTAGATGAGACACGTGGCACTCACCCATGATATCGCAATCAGTTGAGACTTCGTTGTGGGGTCATCACAGGATGGTGAGGAACGACTGCGACCAAATGATGGTTGATCAACGGTCATTAAAATTTATTCCCTTCACAATATAAAACATTTTTTAAAGGCATAAGGGGACATCACCTAGGCCGACAACACACAATGGCTTATGTTTTTTTTAAACATGGGGGCACGGGACCAACTTAGAATAGAGAAAAAATAAAGTTAGGCAGAAGAATTAAAACATTAAATCAAAAGGGGCGCGGCTTAGATGAAGTGATGGGCATAAGTTGTTTTAAAACCCCCTCTATAAAGGAAAAACCAAATAGATCCCACCCAAGGCATAAGATAAAACACTAGGGTTTTTCATGAAAACAAAAACAAAAACTTAGTGATAATAGATTTCCACAATCCATGAAGATTTGTTGAAAGTGTTTCTGGATTAGATTATGTTTTTTTTTTTGCATCAACGTTTTGGATCACACTTCATGATCCATCATCAGGATATGAGAGAGAATAAGGAGTAAAATGAATAGTTGCAGACCAAGAATTGAATAAAAAGGAAGAGGGAGGGGGCAAAGAAAGGTAGGCACAAGAACCAAGGATGGAGAGAAAGATGTAAAACAAAAAAAGATAAAGGAATAAAAAATAAAACCAAAATCAAACAAAGGAGAAGCAAGCAAAAATAATACAAGAAAATTTAGAACTTTTAATAAATAAGGAAAAAATAACAAGCAAATAAATTAAAAAATAAAGTAAACATAAAGAGACAAACTAGAAAAAACTAAAATTGACAAAATCTAAAGAATGAAAAGAAATTATAAATAAACAAGCGAATAAATAAATATAAAAATATGAAAATAAATATAACAAAATGAAATAAAAATAAGACAAAAGATAGAAAAAACAAGGAAAAATCAAAAAAGAAAAGCAAGTCAAAAAATGAAACAAAATTACTAAAGAATAATAAATAAGTAAAATAAAGAACACAAGCAAGAAATAAAAAATATATAAATATCATTATCTATAAATTATATGATTATTTATATAATTTATAAATAACCAAACATCTAAAAATAGACAAATAATTTATAAACATATAGATTATAAATTATATGTTAACACGTAGATTATAAATTATATGTTAACACGTAGATTATAAATTATATGTTAACACATAGATTATAAATTATATGTTAACACAAAAATTATAATTAAATGAAAAAATAATAAATTAAAAAAACATATATAAAAAGTAAGAATGAAACATAAAATTTAACCAAGGAGACTTTCAAAATTAAATTAGAAGCTTAATTTTAAATAAATGTATAAAATACAAATACAAATAAATTGTAAATTATATGTAAATAAACATATAATTTAAAAAGACAAGATAAAAAATCAATAAAAGTAACAAATAAAAATTAATAAATAAACATAAAAAAAGTAAAAATCATGAAAATAATAAATTAAAAGAAAAAAACAAATAAGTAAAAGAATATAATATAAACAAACAAAAATTAATAAAAAAATGTAAGTAAATAAACATAAGAATAAACAAGAATTATAATAAAGAAAATGTAAATAAACATATTGATAAAAAATAGTAAAAATTAAATGGACCAAAAAATAAAATATTAAAAATCCAAAGTTTAAAAGAAAAATATTTTATAAAAAAAATAACAATAATAATTAAATTGTTAAACAAAAAAAAAAAATAATAATAAGAAATAAAATTTAAAAATAAACAAAAATTATTATAAATAACAATAAAATAAACATATAATTTTAACAATAAACAAAAAAAATTAAAATATATAATATATAAAGAGAAAATAACCAAATAAGAAATATGTTTTAAATTATAACAAATTATAAAGAGATTATAAGTATATAAATTATAATTTATAAGTAAACATAAAATTTATAAATTATATGTTTACATATAAATTATAAATTATAAATAATTAATTAGAAAATAAATTGTATGAAAATATAAAATTATAAATAAGAATATATAAAAAAAATGCTAAAATTTAAAATAAATTAACAAGAAAATTGAAAAGAGATAAAAAACAAACAAAAAAAATAAAAGTAACAAATAACTAGCAATTGCACATTGGTGTGCAATGGGTACGCCGAAGAGGTGTGGAAGGTTAATTAGAGAAATAATGAGAAACACAGAGATAGAGAGATATAGGGGAGAGAGAGGAAGATAAATTGATAAATAATGAGAAACACAGAGATAGAGAGGAAGACTGGGATATAAATATCTCTCTTTCTCTTCTCTTTCTCTCTATAAATATGTCTATCTCTACCTCTCTCTCCATATATATCCCTCTCTACCTCTCTCTCCATATTTCTACCCCTCCATCTCTCTCTCTCTTACTCTCTTTTGACATCCCTATTTATCTCCCCCTCTCCTTCTTTTATTTCTAGATATCTCTACCTCTATATATATCCTTGTCTCCTATTTCTCTTTATCTCTCTCACTCTTTCTATGTAACTATCTAATCAAATTTTAGTTTTGAATCTCTCTCTCTCTAACTTCTAATTTAGATTTTAGATTTATTTTATTATACAATTTAAAATATATTTTTTCTATATTTGGTATGAGTTTTCCACAGTCCATAACGTTGCAGTATATAGCTTTTGGATTCAACTATATAAGTTTTTTTGTCGATGTTTCAGATCACACACAGTGATCCATCATCAGGAAGAGGAAAAATGAAATGAGATTGCAGAACAAGTCTTAATAAAGGGAGAGGGAGAAGAGAAAGGACTAAAAAAATTTGAGAAAACAATAAAATAATACCATAAAAAAAAGAAAAAGCAAGATTTGTCTACTAACCTCATGTCCCCATGCGGCTACTTAACTCTATTTTCTGCTTAAATTTAAGCAGCGGGAGTGTTCCCATGCATAAATTTGATTGTTGGGAGAGGATAATTTGGAATCTTTTCCTATTTTAAAGGAGCGGCTACTATTTAGGAAATAAAAATAAGCTGTCAAAAAATAGGGGGCTGAAAATAAGCAACAACTGCTTATTGTGAAAAATGCCATGTGGCTTTACAAATTTCCTTCTCTCCTTTTTATTTACCTCCAATTCCTCCCTCTAAATTTTTCCTACGGTGATATAGTGCAACAACAAGATACATATTTTCATATAGAAAATTAAATTTTCAGTCTTATTGAAACTATACATTTTATTACAGTTCTTTGAAATATAGATCTTGCCTTGAATCTACCCATTTTCAAAGAATTTAATTCCAACATAGATTTGTTTTTTAACTTTATTTATAATTATTTGAACTATTTTTTATCTTTATTTATATCTTTATTTATAACTGTGCAACATAGATAATTAGTGTAAAATTGAATGCAAATTCTGCTAGCATCCTTTCTTGTTTATATAGATTGAGAGAATTATAGCAGATCTGAATGTCTTCATTTGTTAATTCTTAGTCAATAATAATAGATTTGAATTCCCTGTCAATAATTCTTTGTCAAAATTAACAAAGCAACAAATGGTAATTAAATATAAAAATATACAGTTCATAAAATTAATGGCAAGGATTGATAATTAAATATAAGAATATATAGTTGAATTATGTTCTTATTTTAATAGAGGAAAAAAAAAATTAAAAATATACATTTTAAAAAATACAATTTAAAATGACTGTTTAAAAATAAGCAGCAAAATCAAATATACATGGGGACACCGACTCCACAAATTTCTCCTAAAAAAATGAGCAATGACTGCTAATGAAAATAAGCTAAGCAGCCGCATGGGGACATTAGGTAAGAAATTGAAAAGGATGCCTTCCTTCCAAATTTCACAATCCTCTTGCAGTAAAATTCAAACAATTTTTTTTTGCAGTCCTCCAGTAGTGAAATCCAAACAATTTTCTTCCCTGTAAAAAAAATTACGATACATTTAACCGTCTATTATTGTTAGCAATCCATTGCATCTCTCTTTTCATGCGGCATGCTATACAAAGAAGAGCAAGGTTTTCAAGTAAAACTAGGGGCGAAGGAAGCTGAAAATAAAATAATAATATAAGCATTTGTTTAAATATAATTTTCCGCCTTGATTAAATTTCTAAACAAATATGTGTAATGCATTAATAATATATCTATTAACATAAATTATATACATATTAAGTATTATATAAATTTTATGTTTAAATAATAATTGTTTAATTCTTTCTTATAATTTTGTTTTTGATACGTAAGGATTATATTGTATTTATACTTATAGATCCAAAGTACAACCGTCTTCTATGCGGGTATTAAACTAATTCCACCAATTCCACCAAGAACCAAAAAACCATAAAATGTCTATACAGATCCTCCAAAATATAGGCCATAGCTTCAAACATTCAATACTTTAAGTAGTCTACATTTAAACCAATCTAACCAATTTGTGCTTGCATTATTAGAGAAAAAACTAGCTACTAAAATACTAATACCATACACTTCCCATCACAAAAACTTATTCAGAAATGTGAAGTCTTCAAACTCCTCCCTCCATTCATCGCTATCAGTCGCCATTAGCCAGAAACCATTTCTTCAACAAGATGACAACAACCGCTACTATGGCCTGGTGCTTCATCAACCCAATACCTTGAAGGTCCAAGAGAAATAGAAAAATCTTCATTGTGTCTTCATCCTTCACCTTCGCCACCTCCAATGCACGCAGACATCCTCGCCCTTCCACCACCACCCGAAGGAGCTCATCCATACCACCCAGTAGTCTAGGTATGAACAATTTCCTCATTAAATTCCTTGCTTCAATCTTTGGGACCAGATTATCCAGTAGGGAAGCCAAAAAATGAGAAGATATCTGCAAATTATCATGCCCATACTTTGTTTCCTCCAGAAAACTCGAACCCAAGACCATTTTGACTGCAACTAACACCAGAGGCTCATAGTTGAGCAAAATTATTTTAAGGCGTTGATCCGTTATGAAACGAAAGTTGGCCAGCCTATCCTTAGACTTGAATGAAATGGGGGTGTCTACCCCAAACCGAGCTACACCCGCAACCAAAACCTCTATTAGAAATTTTGAAGACCTAACCATTCGGCTCCCAACAGTAAGCGCTTGACAAAATGATATCCAGACTTCAACCAGAACACTAAACTAGAACAAATGCCCACAGCATTCTGTGCAAGCCTTAAATCAGTACTTCTACCCACCACCGCCAGCTTCGTAAACCTCCTTCTCCTACGTGCGAGTTGTCTGAATGCAAGTGAATGAATGAATGGATTTTAATATTTCCTATGCCTCGGTAAGATAGATGAGTTGTCTTCCCCGTGCATTCGGTTGATTGATAGGATAAGTCAGCTCTCTCCTACCTCTGTGGCTTTCCACCCATCACTATCTCCCTCGTACAGCTCCAATGTGGCCATTCATGCCACCATCCTCCACCACCTTGGAGGGCGCCCTCCCTACCTCCCACAATTCTTTCTTATAATTATTTTACATAATCATTTCATTTTAATTATATTTTATTTTATATAAAATAATTTTAAAAAATTATTATTTAAATTTAA
>CM021102.1:76236863-76344791 GCA_007115665.2 Sequoiadendron giganteum
TCATTCCACAATGGTGGTTTGAATTGCGGCTCATAATCTCTCTGTGGTGGCAACGTGATGTCATTTTGATTCAAAATCTCTTTGAGAATTGATTCAAGAGACTAGCTCAAGGGAGTAAAACTCCGTCGATTTGAGAAAAACTGTGATCTGGGCGGATTTGAATTTTGGTTGCTGTCAAGATTATTACCATTATTATTGGCCATATTTCCTTGGTTGGCATTGTTTCCCTGATTGGAATTGTTATTGCCTTGGTTATTATAATTTCCAAGGTTGTTGTTGTTACGTTGAACACCTGATACATTGAGAATGGTTGGCTTTGCTTTCACATTATTGGAATCTACCACCCCATCATTTACAACATTCTTATTTTTAGTCTAGAATCGTGATTTATCATTGTTGTTGTTGATGTTATACAAATTTGGACCATCTTTGTCAAGCTTTAAGACTCCTCTCTTGACCAAGGCTCCTTCGATAGTGATTGCATTTTCAATAAATTTCTCAAATGATTGAGGCCAATGAAGGTTAAGCCTATAACTATTTTCTTGATTTAGAATGTCAATAAATATTTCCATCTTTTCCTTTTCAAGAACATGACGGGAATATCTTACAAATAACATCCATCATTGTAGGAACGTGATGCAGGGTTCCCTAGTATTTTTCTTTGCTCTGCACAAATCAAGCATGGTTATTTGATGTTGTATATTATAGGAGTATTGAGATATGAATTTATTGATTAACTCCTCAAAATTTTTGATGGGGGGAGTGATTTTGGAAAGCCACTCCATGGATTGTCCACGTAAGCTTCATGGAAACAATCACATCAAGTATGTATCTTCATGAGAAAAATCCAAGCTCATATTTCAAAACTCTCTCACATGATCAATATGATCTTTTTTCCCATTGTATCTATCAAATTTTGAGATTTCACAATGCTTTGGAAAAGGAATCATGTTGATATTCCTATCGAAGGGATATGGGTAGATATCTTCCAAAACATATTTCTTGGTTGTTCCCCCTTGTATTTCTTTAATTTGTCCTTGTAGTGCTCTTATTTGTTGAGTAAGAGCACTAAAACTATTTAAGGGGGTTTCAACTCTTTTAGGATCTTCTCTAATTTTCTCAGTATCAAAATCAGAGGGTAGTTTAGCTCCTTGGTTTGCTAACAAAAAAAGTATCTTTCTTTATCCTGCTCTAAAATCTTGTCCAAGAGAGTATGAAATTGTGGATTTTGTTATTCTTATTGAAGAGTTTCCTCCATTACTTTCTCTCTTGAATTATTCCCATGAAGCTTATGAAAAGGATTCTCTTCCCTTTCACCCATGTTGCAAAGTGGATTTTCCCTTTTGTCTTCGTCTTGGTTTTTTTGAGACCTTATGACAATAGGCATAAGCTTATACCAATTTTTTAGTAACTTTGATCACAAATGGGAGAGTGAAATTTGTTGGATATCTTAGTTAGAATAGAATGAGGATTCTATTGATATGACTAAAGAAATTTTAAATTTTTAGTTCGTGATTCCCTGGTTGGAAGGATGATGATCCTGTTATGGGAATTAACTTAGAAATTAGAAAAGGATGTGATGATGCACTTGGTGATGTTTTGATCTTAGTTTGAGAAAATAAAGAATTTGTGAAAGCGTAATGCTTCCAAATTCTCTATTGCAACACTTGATCAGGATGATTGGAATATTGAATTACGGGTTGCGGGATGAAAGAAGGATGAATTGGATGACTGTGATTATGCCTTTGTGAAAGAGCTCTTCGTTGAAAGAAAGCTTGTGAAAATAATGGCTCTAAAGAAAAATCATCAGTGAAACCCATAGAAAAGTCATGATATCGATGAATGAAATTTTGATGCTCAAACAAAACTTTCCGACTTTGGTATAAAAAGCATCTCCTTTTCAAAAGCTTCTTGTAACTAAGGGACATTTTTGTTTTCTTGATCCTTTTCTCAAGGGATTTCTTAACAAAGGTTATAGATTTCTAGACCCTGAGCATAGAAAAGACCAGACTTGGTGGCAGATTGTGTCAAAAAACTCTTTTGACTCAAAAAATAGATGCACTACTCTATTCAATGGATGCGCTAAACCTTTCAATGAATGCGGTAAAAGATCAGATCAATGTGCTAGACTGTTGCATGGATGCACTAAAATAGAGCATAGATGCACTATAATAGAGCATGGATGCGCTAGAATAGAGCATTAATGCGCTAGAACAGAGTAGGTATGCACTAGAATAGAGCATGTATGTGCTAGAAGATCTAGTCAATGCATTGAAACAAACATGTTTTTAAAGTTTTATGAATTGGATGATCTTTATCTGAATTAATGTTTGAAAAAACAACACGTAGTAGGAAAACAATTGTTTTTAAAGTCCTAAAATCTAACAATAAGTGTATGTTCTTCAAAATTTCCATGGGTATTGAACAAAACAAACACTTCAAGCAGTCTCACTCTTAATTGTCAAATAGGTCATCATAATAACCACATGCCACATCTTAGAATTGTGTCGACTCACATAGCCGTGTCACCCCCTAGAGGACACCCATGTTTTTGTCTTTTCCAGGTGTGTACTCAAAGTTAGATTTATCGATACCTTGAGAAAACGGTCCTTAGAAATTATATGGTGAGTGTCTTGGGGGAAGATTCTTCCCTCCCCTTGCACTATGAGTATTATAATGTTTGGTTACTGACACGGTTGGATTCGACACTAAAATTCATAGTAAGTATTTCTGTTTATTGCGAAAAATGATATACTCCCTCAGGAGACCTCCTAACCTTTCGAACATAGGTTTTGGGTATGGTTATCTTGCACACTACTATTGAGTGTATTTTCATCAACAACTCGCTTTCATTTATAGTGGGTTGGAATCCTTGGCTTTAGGTGTTCCCACTTAGGTCATTCCTCTTGGGTGAGTACTTTTTCCCACAAGAGCAGGCCTGCTAAGGGTTCTAGTAAAGCATGAAATACATGAAATGAAAAGATGTAGTTAAGGGGAGAGCATAGGCCTATCACCTGACAATCACAACAAACAATTTTGTTCAATTTTTAATCCCAAATGACAATTTGCTAAACTAAGTGAAGATGTTGCTTCACAAAAGACATGGAATTCATTTTATCCAAGATAAATCAATTGTTTGGTGACTACCCTAGCATTGGTTCATTTTAAATTTAAATGACTATCTTAGGATTGCTTCATTTTAACCTTATGCAAAAAGTATTAATCTCTGTCCACGACCATGTGAGAATCAAGATTCAAATTTACAGTCCCTTGTATGTGCTAAAAGAACTCATAAATGTACTAAAATAAAGCATAAATGTGCTAAAAGAAATACAAAGATGCGCTAAAAGAACACAAATATGTGTTAAAACAAAGTGAAAATGCACTGAAACATGCCTTGTATGCGCTAAAATTTTCCAGGGATGCGCCAAAACGTGTCTCGTAAGTGCTAAACCGCGAGTCTAGTTCGTAACCTGTTAGAAAACCTGCAATAAAAAAAATTAAAAATGGGGCAAGGGCCCCATGGTGGGCACCAAAAATGTGTTTGTGAATATGTGGAATCAACTAAAGAGTTAAAAAAACACACCAATGCTACATTATATTAAATAAATCAAAGTTAGAGAGAAGCAAACTCTAGATAACAACAGATTCTTTAAAGACGTCCCATTATCCTCTATCTCCAAGGATTCGTTGTAAGTTGCTGGCTCTCAGGTTGTGTAAGCAAGAAATTGGTAGAATGACAACTTAAAGAATGAGATTATGCAACATTCATTTCTATTGCTAAATGATATGAGATGATTAAACTAAGATATGAAACTAAAATTCTATGAAAGATAAGATAATATGCTCAAGAAAACAAGATTGCTAAATGCTGGATAAATGCAACTATAATGCTCATGCTATATTTGCTTGAATGCAAGATCTAAGATCCTTTTCAAAACACAAAGATGTTGTATTTATAGAGTTTTGGAGGCAAAATCTTAGTTGGCAAAGATCGACGGTTTGAAATCAAGCCTGTCAAGATGAACGGTGAAAGATTGGGAAGTTGAGAAAAAGATGGGAAATGTTTCCTCCTACACAACCTTTTCCATTCAAAAATGAAGGAAAGTTGCCATTTGGGCATTTTAGTTATGAGGAGTTAGTTGGTGGTTGAGGATAAATCCATAATTAAATAATTAAGTTATTTAATTATATGTGACAATGAATTTAGAAGTTTCCATAATTAAATAATTACTATTTAATTATGTGTGAGAGATGAAAAAGGAATTTAATTAAATATTTAGAATATTTAATTATGTGTGAAATGAAGAAAAGGTTTAATTAAATATTTAAAATATTTAATTAAATGTGAGGTGAAGAATGAATAATAATGAGTTTAGAAGAATATTCCTATTTGAATTTAAAATTCAAACTTATGATAATTAATATAAATAAATTATAAAATTTATTTAATTAATTAAGAGGAAGATGGTAATAATTAAATAAATTTATTTATTTAATTAAATTAGAAGAATTTAGAAAGTGAACTATATAAATAAATAATTAAATTTATTTATATGTAGATGACTTTAGAAGATTAATTAAATACTTCATATTTAATTAATTGTCAGGCTTGATTTAATGTGACCTTTTTTAGATGTATACACATCGAATACGATCAAATAGAAGCTATGAAGTGCTCCCCCCAGATATCGATGGCCTCAGTAACTCTCCTGCACCTAATGGCTTTGCACCTATTGCACCTGTCCCTGGGTCTAGACCCAAATCTCGATGTGGTGGTTGTGTCACGCCCATGCTAGTGGTCTGAAAGTGGCTGCATTCTAATCTGGACTCTACATAATTGCCTCTTTGCTCTACACGCATGACTTGATGATATTAGCCTCTATGGTACTCGACCTCTCCTATGACTCTAGTAACCTCTTGCATCATGTCACCCATAGTGGTCCCCTCTGCCACTCTTTGCAATTTGTCCACCAGGGCCACTGCCTGCTCACCCTGCCATCTAGCGACATTTCTACTAGCTATCAAAGTAGTGACCTATGCCTATGCTTGAGTAAGAAAAGCTTGCACCTATGCTAACTAACCCTGCAACATTTGAACTTGCACCTATAATGCAACTAGCTATGTCTGCTGCTACTATAAGGGTAATCTAATCTGCACATAATGCTATGCTGTTGCCACCAGGGATCTCCTCTGTTGAGGTACAAAGAAGTCTCTAACATCAAATGCTACACCTCTGCCACCACCATCCCCATCCCCATCATCTCCGTCATCATCATCTCCATCATCATCACTTCTCTTAGCCACCTCCATCTCCTCCTCTGCTATCCACTCTACCTCTCCTCTACCTACATCCATGTACTACCACCCTCTCCTCCTCATCTAACAATGTCACTGCCTCATTTGGGCTGGAAATCCATGGGAATGGATGTAGGAAGAGATACTGGGCATACTCCTCAAATATCGTAGCCTCAACAACCTCTAGATGATAATCCCAAATGATCAACTGTAAACCTTGATACTCCTCAATTGCAGCGTCAAATGACAAGGTGGGCCCCCACTTTGAAGTATCCATATATCTCTGTGCATAATAAGTGACACCCTGTGGCATACCCTGTAACTAACCATACTACCACATCACCCTCCTCAGCATAAACCTCTTAATGATAAACTAGGTCTTCCAAATCAAGTACATCAACTGGCACAAATATGACATCTCAGTATCATCCTCTACCCATGGCTCACAACCAATGTAAGGCCACTATACAACTGCCTCAAGATCATCCAACATCTACCTCCAGTACTCCAATTTTCCCAGCCTATGCTGGACAAATGGACCTGTGTATCCATGAACATAAGGCCTCCCAACTAGCCGCTATCTATCTGCAATGGGACATGTGATGGCAATATCATCCCATGCCCATATTTGTAATAAAGTGATTCTGACTGACAAACTACGTCCTCTGAGATAAATGACCTGGTGTAAATCATGGTATAAATGGGCTAACATACAACAACCCCAAGCATATCTAGTACCCTGCAAGATCATCTACTCCAAGATCCAACCCCATCTAACTGAAAGTCCCTTCAACCTACGGTCGAGACATAGAAAACCACCAATGAACCCAACAAGCATAGAGGGTAGTGTCGCATAGGTTTCAACCATCTCTCTCCAAGGAATCTCATAACCGCATATCCTATCATCTTCAAACACTCCGCGCAAGGCATCAGTACCTCCCTGCTCAATATGATCATACTAAACCAACTCTCCAACAACAAGTATCCTCAAGATGTGATACACATCCTCCAACATCATTGTCATCTCGTCGGTAGGTAGGTGAAAAGTGTTATGCTCGCTATGCCACCTCTCTGCTAAGGTTGCAAAGAGTCCCCTATTAATTCTAATTTGGGGCATATATAACAAGGATGATAATACACAACATGCAATCACACCAATCTCAGGCTGTGTCAATTGGGGTATCAAATCCCATGTCCTAGGAAACCGCTTCTGAATCTGAAGATTCACCAAAGGCTCCTATCATCACAAATATCACAAATCAATAATATTTTTAATCAATCAAATCAACTTTGGTGAGACTTTGATCAAATCTCATGAGCATCAATCTATCAAAAACATCACCTATCATGAGGCTAATCAATCAATCTATCAATCAACCTCGCCTATCATGAGGTTAATCGATCAATCTATCATTTAACCTCACTTATCATGAGGTTTATCAATCGATCAAACTATAATTGATCCTCGCCTATCATGAGGTTAATTATCATCAATCAATCATTGAATCTCACCTATCATGAGATCAATAATCATCTAAATCTATCAGGATCATGAATCAAAATCACATCAAAAGATGACGCGATCGAACAACGACAAAATCAAGGAGTTTACTAGAAAACACATCTTTTTGACTTGGATGCGCTAAAACAGTCTATCAAAGCGCTAAAAAGGTCAATATGCCATTTCAAGGAGTCAATGTACTAGAACAACTTATCAATGCATAAAATGGGTCAATGTGCCATTTCAGGCTACTAATGCGCGAAAACAGATATTCAATGCACCATAATAGTCATTGCACTATTTCAATCTATAAATGCGCTAAACCAGGCTTTCAAAATGCTATCTATATCTATGTGCTACAATCTTATACCTATGCGCTAAATTCCTACTTCTATGCACAAACCAAGTCAATGCGCTAAAACAATTATCTAATGTGCTACATTGGGCTGTCAAAGCGCTAGACTATGAAAACATAATTCAAAACGTGAAAAAAGTGGGAAAATCAAATTATATGAATTACGATGAGGTTTATCAGAAATGTACCGGAGGTCCATACACTGCTAGGCAGTTATGACGTCACATGTGCTTGAATCGGTGTATGTGGTAGGGAATCACCATCTTGCTCCAAATGCACAATTTTCTCAATCACTATCACATTTCAAAATCAAAATGCACAAATGAGCTTCAAAATCACCCTTTTACCCTTTTAAGGGCTAATTAAGTGGGATTTTTATGGGGTTGATTTATTTTTCAAGAGGGCTTAATCCATTCATTCATCACAAGGGCAATTTCAACATCATTTTTCGGGAGATAAATCGCTTCAATATCAAATCATCATCAACCCATCATAAAATCATAACAAATTGAAAAATTGAAAAAATCCTAAAAATTCAAAAATTTACCGATTTATCTCCTGAGGGGGCATATGTCCATTAGCACTCAAAAATCAGTGTCTAGGGCATATCATAAATTTTTTGTTAGTACTAGTAGCAAAATTGATTCTTTGAAGCAATGTGTAAACACATCATTTCAAAGAGGGGCAAAATGTATACACCTAAAAATGGTCTAGACAAATTTAATTAATTAAATATAATTATTTGATTAATTAACCTTTAATTCATCTATTTATAAATAAATATAAATATTTATTTATATTATTAACATTCCATTTACTTCTATTAAATAAACAAATTCAATAGTTTGTTTTATTTAATTATCCAATTCTTCCATCTTAATTAAATAAACAAAATCACATAGTTTGTTTAATTATCATCCCCTTTTATTAAATAAACATATTTCAATTGTTTTATTTAATAATATTTCTTCCCTCCAAAATTCAATAACTCAATTTCCAATTGAGCACATGTTTATAAATTTTCTCTCAATAAAGTTGAAAGCTTCAAGTTGCATTCAATTCTACTTTATCTTTCCAACCAATTTTGGAACAAACTTTAACAGTTGGAAATAGTTGGCTTCATGGATCCACATTTTCTTCCTGATCATTTGCCAGAATTTTTTTCCGAGAGAAAGCATTTCCCCTTCTTCTTCTCCAACTTCTTGATTCTTCTACCATTGATTTATCTAGGTCAAATCTGAACCATTGCTTGTTGCCACATCATGAATTGCCTTTAAAAATCTATAAAAGAAACCTCTTGCTACAGGAAATGGATCCCACTTTTATGCAATTTTACTCTATAAGAATCATATTAGAGCATTTAGCATACAACATTTAGCAATTATCAAATAGAATCATTTTAGCAATCATATTAGATCATAATCATGTCACAACATATCATATCAGATGCATCTTAGTTTACAATGTTGGAAGTGGAATTACTCTGAGAGGGGGGGTGAATAAGAGTAAAAAATATTTTAAAAACAAAAACTCTTATGACATACAATGCAGACTTGAACCTTTTTGATCTTGATCAAAATGCGACATTAAATAAGTAGTAGAGAAGTTTAACTTTGAAAGATTAGATAGATAATACAATTAACTATAAAATAATTCTTGTTAAAGCATGACAAATTTTGTTCATATAAGGCTGAATGAATAAATTTTTAAATTCTTTCTTTTGCATGGGTGTTTAGACTTTCAGATGACAACACATAACACTTAAACCTTGCACAATAATAACTGAACCAAAAGCATTAAGATGAAGCTAAACATAGATACAGTATTAGAGCATTTGAAGAAACTAATTTAGCATAAATGGCAGAAGGAAAGATTGTGCAAAATAGACACGAAAAAATACCAAAGAGAGACACAAAAAGATACCGAGTGGAAAACCCTCTTGGGGTAGAAAAACCACTCCAAAATACCTTGCAGGCTTGATCTCAAAAGCTGATTACAATATTGTTCTGAGCACCAACTCAATCACTGAAACAATCGGAAGCACTCACTTCAATAGGAGTACCAACTCCTTTTCAATGTTCCTTGCTAAATTTTTTTTGCAAAGTAAAGACCTTACAATTGCACTATGTGTAATAATAAAATCTCTACAAAACAAAAATATATTTCAATAATACCAATTATACAATGTACTGACTGTAGTAGTACAAGAAAAACATCTCTCTCATACAAATTTGGATATGATTCTCTGTTTTAGAAACTAGAGACAATATACAGTATAGCCCTTTTTACTTTCTATCTTTTCAACAAGTGTTCACTCTTTTCCTTTCTAAAAAACCCACCTCCATAATGGCTTACAACCATATATTTATACAAAAGAAAAAATATTTATTCTTTTCAAAACCTATATCTACATATAACCAGGGTTTGTTACAGATTTGTAAACCATGCCATATATCCATGAAACCCATACTGGGTTTTCGTAAGACGTCACTGAAAGTTTGATAGAAAGACACTGAAGATTATAAAACCCTAGAGTATAAAATCGGGTTACAAAAATGAAACAAATCTTTAGCAAAACCTTAAACAACATCATTAATATTCTTTGTAACTAACAAATCTAAAGCCCGAAAAAGATCTTCTCTTTACAAACAAACCTTTTCAAATAAAATGAGAGAAGAAATCAAAAAGAAAACCAACATTGTGTTACCTAGTTCATGGTGGTGGAAAAAACTGAAAAAAACTAACCAAAGAAAGTCTTTTTGCCATAATTTCCCATAGTAGAGTAGAGCCAAACTCCAACTCATAGTCAACTAAGCTAAAACACCAACACTTCATACCTGCTCTAAGCACAACCAAATTACATTCCATGTCGGCCAACAAAAGAAACTAATCTGCAAACTTCCAAATGGCGGCAGCTAGAGATAAGGTTTCAATCCCTCAAGCTTATGAAAAATAACGAATGCCCTAACACCTCTTTTTCTTTTTCCTCAAGACATTCGAATCAATGTCTTATTGATAATTGATAAAACTTAAAGTCTGAGAGGACTAAAGTCAAAAGAACATTATAAACACATAAAATAATATGCTGTCAAAGATCCATAATGCCGAAACTTGATAATTGTCATGATTTTCAAATCAAGAATGTCGACCACCTTATTGAACATTATTACCAAGTATCCAAAGTCATGTCACTTTCATTAGTGAATTTTAAACACTCCACATACCTTTGTCATCCTTTGGCTGATTTCAAATAAAATTCACAAAGACTTTAGATAAGTCAAAAACCCAAATGAGAGGCCCGACAAAATTAATAATAATGCCAACTCAACAAAGTCCATACACTAAAAATGATATGACAATGGAGCTTAATAACAAGTGTAATGACCCAAATGAAAATTTGAGTTTGCACAAATTAATGAATCATAAAATTTTTCCAATGATATATCAAGAAGTCCAAGCATAAATGAGTTAAAGATAACCTTTGCCACATAATGTAGTCACTAGAATGCATACACCTATAATATTAGAAAGGAAAACATATAAAATGAAACAAGATATACCTTCCCAAAATTGATCCACCAAACTGATCCACAAGATATAGTATGAAATAATAACTCCATTGAACAAATATAAAGCCTCTGAACATGAATCCAATAATCAATACCACAATCAATGAAAACTAAACAATGACCAACACAACGTTGTCCATGAAGAAGTACTGAACCAACTGAATATAATCCAAGTATGCCATAGATAAACAATCACCAAGATACCAAACTGAAGCACACATTTGACATCAAGGACAAATAAAGCTCAACATACAATAACTTAAATCATATCATATCATATCAGTTTCACAGTATCATATAACTTTCATTATCAATCATTTCATCAAAACATATCATTCAGGTCATCATTCTCATTCTCTAGGTTGTCATTTTAACAATCACAGTGCACACAATTTGAGAGCCACATTGATTTAATAAATCCTTGGAGTTAGAGAGCAATGGAACGATTTTAGAGATTTTATTATGTCTCAATTAGATTTAAATTTGTCATTTGAATTTTCTAATAGTGTTTCATTAAGGTGTGTTGTTATTTACTTCATTTACACATATTTTCCACACATAGTATATATGTACATGAATATATATACATATATATAATTATTGAAAAATAATTATTGTATATATATACTATTTAACTTATTGGTATTATCATATAAATTTCTATTATTATATATTTAATATATATTACTTACATATATATTTGAATATATTAAAATTTAGACATTATAATACATATAGATTGATAGTTGAACATTATATAATATAGTTTTTAAATAGCCAATAAAAGGGTGAATTACCCCGTGTGGAAAAGGAGTATTGTAACAGGTTTTAATGAATATTGGAAACATATAAACTAAAAAATAAAGCACATAACTCGTAGGGAAAATGGAAGCAAGTTTCACACATATATAATGGAGTAAAGTAAACAATGGTTTAAACTAAAATCTACACATATGCAATGCAAACGAAGTGAATAATGAAAGGCTTGTATAAATAAAGCAACTTAACCATGCATAAACTATATGCTACACGTATATTAACATATGCATGAGGATTATCATTGTTGCAAATATTGAATGCACAAGTATGAGCATGTGGGAAACATTACAAAAGGCATTTAATAAGAAATATGACATGCTGTTCCATGTTAAGTAGTAAAATGCAATTAGAAATCAAAGTTGCTAAGTTGAAAATCCAAGCTAGTAAAAGTGTTGGACTTGGTCAAAGCCACACTAAGGTAGAAGGTAAGAAGAATTTGTATTGTGTTTGAATAGAAATCATTAATTTAAGAGTCATAAGGAGAATGTTGTAGGCAACAAAGCCATAATGAGAGGTAGTAAACCTGTAGGAAACCATTGCCATATTTTGAATTAGTAAAATAACCATTGCTGGCAATTTTTAGAGGCGAGTCAACTATGTTTGAGAAGCCAAGTTTGCTAGGACTGCATATGTGTTTGTATTTTGATTAGCTTACCAACCAAATTTCACTTAATCTTGCTTACTTGGCCTATTAAAAAGAGAAGTTATTTTTAGTTTTGTATTTACAATCTTAGAGGTGGCATTTAGATGTAATAGGTGGTCAATTTGAGAACTAAATTGTAGCATTAAGCTTCTCAATATTTTGTATAAATAGAAGGCAACCTTTTAGGTTTTGGCATTCAATAATTTCATTATTCCAATCCATTTTTCTATAGATTTTCTTGTGCAAAATATGAGTTTTTGAGTGTTGTGGAGAGGTGTGAGAGAAAGAGAGTTTTTAATTGAGAGAGTTAAAGGATTTTCTTGTATAGTTTGAGTGTTTGGAGATAAAGTTTAGAATTATGGGAAAGTTGAAAGTAGGAGCAGGAAGTGGAGTTTTGGTATTGATATTTGAGAGAGAGTTCTTCATTGGAAGCTAATTTTCAGGCATGCTAGTCTTTCTTACCCATTATTCCTTCTATTTCAGAATCTATGATTTATTGAATGAATGCAAGTACTTGAGCAAGTTATAGTTTTCTACCATATTTGATAAGCAAGCTTGTGCATATAGTTAGATTGGAAATAAGTTGTTTTGGATATCATATTAGTATGATACCTATATTGGAATAATAAAGAAGGAACCTCTTTTAATGTGTTTTCATTGATGCCAACATTAATTATTGATAGTTTGTCTAATTTAGTAAACAAAATGAAATCCACATACTAATTATCATGGACTGTGGAAACAAAATGTTATTAATTGACAAACAAAATGAGGACATCTTAATCTGGTAATTTGGTCTGGAATTGCTCATGTTATAAGATCAGCTTATGAGGTTATAGTATGTTATTCAAGACCACTAAATGCACCTATCATCAAGATTTCAATGATTTTGGATGAACAAGTTGAAAGTTACAAGTAACAAAAGTTTGACATATAGTTTTTGCTTTATACAGTGTAAATGGGTATGAGTAATCTAATCCGCATTCTTTCGATGTTTGGAATCAGTCTTTACAATTTTGGGAGATTGTTTATAGATGCTAGTACACTACATATTCTAGATGGTGAGTGATTATGTGATCATATGGATCATTGGTGGGTGATCAATTGGCTTATTTTGTGATTAGGTCTAATTCTTGACCGACCTACTACTTGATATGTGTTCAAAAGATTAAATATGTATTGTGGATATTAAGGGGATCTATTTTAGGTCAATGCCAACCTAAATTAAGTGTTGCATGGTTGATTTGAGCATGAAGAAGTTTTTGATTCAACTATGAAGCTGACAAGGTAGTGATGAATTAAAATAGGGCATCTAATTAGGCTGACCTAATTGATGTATGCAGATGTAATAGGGCATATATGTAGGAAATTTTTGAGTTGTATATATACATATGAGATGTAATGTGATGTGTGAAAATATATGATATTGTGTGAACATGTGAATCTATATGTATGTGATTCAAATGGTAGTAGAATTATTGTGAATGTTGAGTGATTGCAAGGTAGAGCAAAGTTTTGTATTCAGAGCTTCAAAGGAACTAAATTCAACACAAGGAAGGTGCACTTTTTATCAGTTCACATTTTGGCTGCGTAGACATTTCTATTTTTAATCTATTTCTGGTTGTGAGCCTTATAAGGATAATGTATCTTGGAAATGAGCCCTTGTAATATCTTATAACCAGTTATAATATTGTGAGCTAATCCTCACCATGGTTTTTCCATTTTTGGGTTTTCCACGTAAAAAATCCTAGTGTTCATGTGTTATGTGATATTGCGATTCCTTTCATGTTTTAATTCATAGTTGTAGTTAGATATGTTTTGATTATTGGATGGATTATGAATAAATGGTTTAATAGAAACTAATTTTCCCCCCTCTCAGTATTCTAGGTGTTCAATAATTGGTATCAAAGATTAGTTCCTTTTGAGAAGCTTAACAACTTGAGGAAGATCTTGGAGATTGGACACATAGATGATAAAAAGTGTCCTATTCCTTCAGAAAGAATTTTTGCAATTGAATACATAGAAGATGATTGCATGTTTGAACAAAAAGAACTTAAAGCTACTCTTGAAGATCTTGACATAGTTGAAGGTGAAAGAAAAAGTATAAAGGAAATCCTAGAGGAAGCAAATGAATATATCAAAAAGTTGAGAGAAAAAATTAAGAATTCTAGAGAAAGACAAAGAAGTTAATGAACAATTGAAGAAGGCAAATGAAGATATCACCAGACTGAAAGTACAAGTGGAAGAAAAGAAGAGAATTGAGGATTGTTTGAATGCAACTATACAAATAAATGCTGATGAATGTACACAACTTGGAGAAGAAGTGGTAACCCTAAGATCAAATCAGGAGAAAGCAAGAGCTCATGAGGATAAATTCAAAATAAGTACTACAATGCTTGATGAACTAATTGTAGGACAAAAACCATCCAAAGATAAATGTGGTTTGGGACTTGAAGAAGGAGAAATCTCAAAGGCCAACTAGACTCCTAACAAGGTGTAAGAGAGGGGGACCAACCATGTCAAGGCTCCAAGTCATGGAGAGCCGAGAGCGGAGGCCTACCCTAAATTAGCTCACTCTAAAGGATATCTTGGGGTGAAGATCAAGAATGAAGAGCACTATATAGTACTGTTTATTGTAAGAGTTAAAAAACTAAATGATTTAATCTATAAATTCAAATCAATAATTTCAACATAACTCCAATGAAGCATTTCTAAATAAATGCAAACGTAAAAAACATAAAGCTAAACTATGCAAAATCAAAACATGTGCATTTAAAGGAAATCTAACTCCATTGTCATCCTATCATCAAGATCTTATTCTCAAGCATTTTGGTGCTCTCAGATTTTGCACAAGCACAAATGCTACAAGAGGCTATGATGAATGGATTTGAATGATTGAAAAAGTCCCCAAAAAGTGAGAAAGAGGAGGTTTTTATAGATGAATGCATATGTGAAAAAATGAGAAATGAGAAATGAGTGGAGTGATTTATGCCATGATTCATGTTTGGAAGCTCAAAATGTGCAATTTTGAGCTAATTCCAT
This sequence comes from Sequoiadendron giganteum, assembly GCA_007115665.2. Classification (NCBI taxonomy): domain Eukaryota; kingdom Viridiplantae; phylum Streptophyta; class Pinopsida; order Cupressales; family Cupressaceae; genus Sequoiadendron; species Sequoiadendron giganteum. The sequence continues at coordinate 76,252,091 of CM021102.1, forward strand.
GGAAATGATTTATGAGTTTAATGTGCAATTTTGAGCTAGTTTCATGGAATTTGATTTATAACTTTTAAATTATTTAATGAAATATATGAATGCATTTTAATGATTAATGCAAATGAATAATTATGCAAATGGATGAATTAATGGATGTATAAAAGATATGAATATGAATATGATGATGAATGGAAATATTTAATGTACGAGTATAATGATTATGTATGTGTAATGGATGTATTTAAGTGATTATAGATTAATGATTAATGAAATGGATGAATTAATGATATATAAAATGGGTCAATGAAATATGAAAATGGATAAATAATGGATAAATGACTAAATGATTATGTAAATGGATTATGGTTATGAATGAATGCTTATAAATGCTTATAATATTTTAATGGTTTTATGAATATGGAGATATGATTATGCAGATGATCAATAAAATATGCAATGGATAAAAATGATTAAGAGGACATTTTTATGCGTATACATTTTGCCCCTCTTAGAGATAATGCAACCTGTCGCGTTGTTTCAAAGAAAAAGAAGATTGATTAATTGATACATGACAAGGGATATCCTGGTAAGGATGATGGTAAGGATGATATGCCCCCTCGAGAGATTAATCAAACAAGTTGTGATAAGATTAATCTCTCAATAGATCATGAGGAGAAGATGTGATAATTGATTTTGCATGAGCAATTAAGCAGAGATTCACATTTGATGAAAATGCACAACTGATAAGCGAAGATGTACATTTGATGAAAATACACAATTGATAGGCATAACTGAAAAATTGATGGAAATGATCAGTATAGATGGGTTGATGAGCTAATTAAGCTGATGGAGATTGATGCTAGTACAAAACAATGATTGATACAATGATTGAGTGATCAAGGAGAAAATTTATTGATTTGGATTAAAAGATAGGTATTAGTTAGATAAACCAAGTAATCATTCTTTGAAATAAGGAGAATGAAGAAAATGAAATGATGAAGGAGATGGATAATGGAAGAAATGATGGATGAAAAGAGATATGAAGGAAATGAAAGTGATGAAGCTTCTTGTGCTTTAAAGAGTGCTTTATCATCATCGAGCTTATTATGTCGCAAATTAGTATAAGCATCTAGATAGCATGAACATCTAGATGACCTGAATACTATTTGCATTTTATTTAGCATTAAAGTATAAGCATCTAGGTATAAGGATCTTAGTTGACCTGAATATTTATTGCATGGAAAACACTATCAGATAAGGAATGTTCTTACCCACATGAGACTCATATGTCTTGGATGATTTTAGACAACCATGTGTTAAGATGAGTCATCTTGTGAATAAGAAACAATCCACAAACAACAAATAAGCGAACATGCCCCATCCTCATCTCTCTAGTCCAAGACATCCTCGAGAAGCTAAAAGACATGCCACCAAAGATAAAATCATAAAATAATCAAATATTGACAAACAAACAGGCGCCATGCTTTAATGTAGAACTGATTCTTGTCAAAGTTTATATATTTTGGTTGGATTTTTGAGGTTATTTGATTTTTTTGGATTTTCTGAATATTTGATATTTTAGGACTTAGATTATGGCAATACATGAAAGGGTTTGGATCTCTTGGTATTGTGATTTCAACACCATTGTGTGGGAATTTAATGCACTGGTGGTATGTGTTAGAACCTAAAAAATCCATAAGAAAAACTAAGGGTTTCCCCATTTTTCCCTCACATTTTCCTATCCTTTTCATGAAAATTCATTTTATCGCCATCCAAAAATCAAAAATTGACTTATGTGTTATACCGCTACCTTAATCTTTTTGAAATTCCTATCCTTTTTCTTCATACCGTTTTACCGCAGATAGTTATCAACTAGCTCATGGTTGTGTGGTGGAGGGAAAGCTTGGTGATTTGAGAACATTCACCGCTACACCATGCATAGTAAATTCATTGACCGCGGTATCATGGTGGCGGTGAGATAAGCAACAGAGGCAATAGCAAAGCAGTGAAGAAAACAGTCACCGCAATACCGCGGGGTGCTCCAATGAAGACCATGGTGATTATGGTAAACAATTATCAGTCAATGACATGGCTACCGCCACATCGTGGCCGGTCAGAATGTAGACCACGGTGATTGTGGTGGATAGAGATGCAACCGGTGATGGTTAAGGAAGGGCATCAAATAGTTACCGCCACACCATTGACGGCCGAGTCAAAGATCATGGTGGAGTAGTGGAGGAAGGATAGACCATGATAGTCAGACCGTGATACCACACATGGTGAGAAGGGAGACCACAATGGCCGCGGTAATAGAACAGATGATGGAGTGAGAGGTGAAGCATAGCAAGAAAATCCTATAACTATACTGCGCACGGTTAACATAGTGATCGCGGTGAGGCGGTAAACGAACAGAGTTGACAGTTAATGTCAAATTTCCATACCACAAGGTGCAAACAATATGACTGTGGTAGAATGGTAAAGACACTAACGGTCACAGAGAAGTAAAGGTAAAGCATCGGGAAAAGTATTAAGGTAAAAAAAAAAATGCATAGCTATGTAAAAGTATTTGATTTGCCTATAGGAAACCTAATCAAATATTTTATTTCTGCCCGCAAAATGCAAATGGTTGTGATTGAGAAACTAAAGGGTCGTGAACCTTTAGATTTCATGATATAAATGTTTTGTAAATTCTGTTGTAAAGGGGGAACAGGGATAGAATTTTTTTGAAAAACAATAACAAAACTGGGATAAAAAAGATGATGAACAGTCCTTCTTAAATAGAGTATAATGGAGTGAACAATTTTATACTAGTGCAATCTTTTTTGAGTTCGATTGTTGAGATGTAATTTGGTATTTCCTATCCGGTTATCTCTAGTTAAAAATTTTAAAATCATTAAAATCATGATATCTAGTATATTTGTGATTTCTCACAGTGCATTTTTCACTTTGTGTGGTTTTATTAATAGGTGTCTGCAAAGTCGAAACTAAATTCATTTTAAGCAAGTCACAATGATTTTAGGATTTTGTTGGATGATTAAAGAAGAACCTGGTAGGAAAACACTCAAGAATAATTTATGCAAGCCATGAATTGGGTGAAATAATATGCTAGTCATAGAGTTTCATACTACAAATATGCTTAACAACTTGAATTAAGTCGGAGGAGGAAACACCTTGAATTCTTGTAAATTTTGACTCCATTGCCCAATAGATAGAAGGCACTGATCTACCATATCCCAAAGGATAGAATTCATAACAAATAATATATTCAAATCTTTTCTTTTGTGTAATAGGTGTAGTTGCAGTCATTTTGTCTATCCATTCCCAATTGCCATTGTGGGTAGACTGTTTAGCATGAAGTTCATTTTAAAATCTGCATGTCTCACATAGGTTCACCCACATAGGTCTAGCAGAACCTAAAGAGTAGAAGGTTTAATTGTATAATTGGCCTTATATGCTGTCCAAGAATGTTGTAAGGGCTTGACAAAATCTTATGGTTAAAACTTGAATTTTTGAGAACCAACAGTTTGGGGACTCTACTGGGGACCATAATTTGAAAATAAGCCTTTTTCATAAAGTCAGTATTTCGTAGAAGACTCCACTGGGAATAAAGAATTGCAGATTTTCTCACTTTTGGAAAGTGAGTGGCGACTCTAAATGAACAAGTGCATTGAAACTGATAAAGTGAAGTATACATTAGAAAGAAATCACCCTAGAGTTTAGACTATCACAATTGCTCACAACATGTAGGGAAGAAGGTATTTTTACAAAGATGGTGATGGTCCTAATGAAAAAAGTAAATGGACTCAGAAGAATGATAAGGGTAAGAAAGTATCTGATGACATGGGCCCATCAAGTAAAAAAAAATATCAAAAGCACCATTGGAGACACATAATTCATATGGAACATTGGAAAATGAAAACAACCCTTCCAAAGAACCTCGTACTCCTGAGGAACAGAGGAATCCCTTCTTTCAACCAGATCCTAAGAAAGTTGAGGAGTTCATGGCTGAATGTGAAGCTGAAAGAGAAAGGACACAACTTGAATATGATCAAAAAGCAACACTTCTTGAGGATGGACTTGAATATGAAGCAACATCTGAGGAGAATTATGAACTTATGGCTAGGGATGGAATAAATGCAAGACTAGAACATGAGAGACAAGAAGTGGAGAAAACAATAATAGAATATGAGCAGAGGCTCCAAGCAATCAGAGAACTTGAAGAGTTGAAATTAAGAAAAGATTGGATCAATACTCAAATGGCTAATTTGCATAAATATGTGCCACCTCACAGGCAGGGGAACAATAATTCAGGACTATCAAATTCCCCACAGGTCCATCAAAATCAACCAAATAGACATCAAAATGCTCCACCACAACATCAAGGTGTTCAACCACCTCCTCATCAACAACATTTTCCCCCACAAAGTTAGGAATATGTGTCAAACAATAATCCATTGTACCAGCATCAGTATTACAAAAATCATCCTCCACAATATGCAACCGTGATCATACAGTTTGACTTGGTTGGATTTCAAATATGTCCTTATCCTATGGGCAACAGTTGGAGAAGTCTTGTCCCAAAATTCATTGGAAGTAGTGCAATTGCAGCTGAAGAACATTTAAGGAGTTTTAATGCTTTTGTGCAAGATTTGGACATGTAATATGAAGATGTGCAGATGAGGTTGTTTATGATGTCACTAATTGAAGATGCCAGAGATTGGTTTAATAGTCTACCAACAACTTCTATTGATTCTATTCATGTGTTTTATGAACAATTTCTTGAGCAGTATGGGAATCAGTATGCACTTGAATTTGTATTGCACGAATTGGTGACCATTCAAAAGCATCAAAACAAGTCATCTTATGATTTCAATCAGAGGTTTTCTAAATTTCATAATAAGATACCTCTTGGATCTAAATTGGCTAATCCTGCTGCTTTGAGTATTTATTTAAAGGCTTTTGATCCTAAGACATGATATGAACTTAGGAATAGGGGTCCCAGAAATTTGGCTGAAGCTCAAAGGATAGCACTCACAATTGAAAATAATAGGAAAGCTGCAAGGATGATTGCCAAGAGGGATAACACTAGGTTTGGCCAATATGCTCCTCCAATTAAACAAGAAAGCACATATAGGAATGAAAGGCCAAGACTACATGACATGCCTTATAATACAAATTGGAGAAATGGAAAGCCAGTGATGGATGGGCCAAGAAATAAAGAGACACCTGACCCTTTAAAGAAGAGAGGGACAAACATGGTTGATAATAATCCTTGGTGTTCAGTTTCTGACTTGCCACACTCTTCAAAGCATTGTGTTGTAGCTCAATCAGTATCGGGAAAAGATATATCAAAAAATAATAATGAAGAAGACCATAAGACTTCCCATACTCTTCACTAAGCAGAGCAAGGGTATTCGTCTTCAGAAGAAGGAGGATATGAATATAATGTTGATCATCAGAAATATAATGTTCACATGGCAGAACAACAAATTTTTTCTGACTATGAAAAAAGTGATGATGAACAAAGTCCTACTATATCATATCAGACTAATAGGTGAAATATGAGGAGACCAACTGAGGAGGAAATTAAAAGATTGACTATTGCAGTAGTTGAGCTAGCCAAAAGCAAGTATCAGCTGAAGAATAGAACAATGAATGAGAATGAAGGTGGTCCAAGAGGAATATTCTTGAAAGATAAAAATATGTCCCATGAACTACCAAAAAAGATAAATGATGAGCACCTTGATAAAAAAGAACAGAAGTATGTTCCCAAAGAAGAAAATAAAGAATTCCCTAAAGACAAACAAAAGATAGATCTGCTACCAAAAAGGGAGAAAGAGGAGAACAAGGGTGAACCAACAGAGTAAAAGAAGGTGACCAAAGTTGAGGGTGCATCCTTTGATTTTGTGCAAGATTTATCCCAGGTAAAAATGTCTTTCCCATTACTTGAAATGATGAAGATTAAAGAGTATAGGGAAAGTGCTATCCAATTAATGTCTGGTGGGAGGAATCAAATTGTAAATTTTGAACAAAATGAGAATCCTGGAATTGCTGATAAGAAAGGAAAGATTAAAGTTTTAGAAGTTGGCCTGAATGATGCATTGATGAATACACCACAAATTGATCCATTTTTTACTACCCTACTCATAAATGGTAACTTGGTAAGAAATTGCATGATAGATTCAGGTGCTTCTATGAATATTATGCCAGTAGGGGTAATGCGACAACTTGGTATGTGGATAGATATTGAGGGTGGTAAGTGTTATGCCATGGATAGTAGGCTTGTCCTAGTAGTGGGGATTATGAAGGATGTAGAAGTAAAATTAGCAGCCTACCCACATGCAACCTATAATATTGATATAGCTGTGATTGATACACCTCCTCAGTTTGGAATGATTTTATCAAGACAATGGAGTGCAGCAGTTGGAGGTAATGTGTAGTTTGATTTATCATATGCCACAATACCCATTAATGGTGAAGAGATAAAATTGTATAGAGAACCAAGGGTGAATCAGATAGTTGAGTGTGTTCCTCAGGAACAACTTAATTGCTTTTGTGATGTGGATCTAGGGAGTTTTAGAGTAGAATTATCTCAACTAGAATTAGTGAATACTAATTGATAGACTTGTTTCTAGAAATCAGCAAGGTGTGTGGAAAAAGTATTTTGATGGGGTTTGCAGCCAAGAAGGCAATGGAGCTGGGATAGTTTTCATATCACCTGAAGGTGCAACATTTAAATATTCATTTTTGTTGGCTTTTGAATGTACAAATAACGTGGCAGAGTATGAAGCCTTATTGGTTGGTTTGAACATGGCTATCAAACATAAGATTAAGTTGTTGTCTGTCTTGGGAGATTCTGAGCTAGTTGTGTTAGAAGTTAGATCAAAGTATGTTGCAAAGAATAAGAGGCTGAAACAATATAGAAATGCTGTGTGGGATATAGTGGAACTGTTTGATGCATTTTCAATTGATTGGATAGATAGATCTGAAAATTTAATGGCTGACTTTTTGGCTAATGCAGCCTTAAAGAGAGATGATATCACTTTGATAGGAGTGTCTCAGGTTGAATTTAAAACAAGACTAGTAGTCCCTAACAACGTATATAGTTGGCAATTTTTTAATGATGATACTGATCTTTTGAAATTTCTTCATTGTATAGATCAGTATGAGGCACAGGAGATAGATTTCAATGCTTTTTTGGAAGAAGTGGATGGGAAATAGACTGTATTTAGGAAGGAAGTTTTTCAGCTTAAAACAAACAAGCTTCCCAAAAGGCTTGTGGCACTGGAGAGAGTGTATGATGAGAGTGATCGCTCTCTCATGAAGCAGACACCTATTAAAAAGAAGATATTGAAGAAATAAATTTGGGAACTAAATTAGTGCCAAAAATGGTTTATATTGGGAAGAAAATAAGCCTAACTATTAGGAGAATGTTGATTACTTTTTTGAGAAAATACAAGCATGTGTTTGATTGGTCTTATGAGGATTTGAAGGCATATAGAGAAGATCTTTTTTAGCATGAGATTCCACTTAAGCCAAACACAAAGCCATTCAGATAGAAGCAGAGGCCTATCAACCCAACTCTGGAACCTAAGATGCAAGAGGAGCTAGCAAAGCTCAAAGATGGAGGTATCATAAAACCCATTAGGCATTCAACATGGGTCTCGAATTTGGTTCCAGTCAGGAAGAAAAATGGGGACATAAGACTGTGTGTAGATTTTAGAAATCTGAATGTTGCTTCCCTAAAAGACAATTATCCTCTTCCAAACATGGAGACAATATTGCACAAAGTAATAGGGTGTGAGATATTTTCAATGATGGATGGATTTTCTGGATATAACCAGGTCAAAGTCAAGGAATCTGAGCAGTACAAGACAACATTCACTACACCATGGGGAGCGTATGTCTATATAAGAATGCCATTTGGTCTCACAAATGTAGGAGCTACCTTTCAAAGGGCCATGGATGTGGCATTTGCAGATCTAATCAATGCTATAATGGTGATATATCAAGATGATATCACTACTTATTCCAAAAGAATCATGTTGGGGACTTGGAGAAGATCTTCATCAAAGCTTTGGAATATGGTATTAGTCTTAATCCTAAAAAATGTCATTTTACTGTCACAAAGGGTAAAATTTTGGGGCATATTGTGTCAAGAGATGGGATTAGGATAGATCCTAAAAGAGTAGATGCCATAGATAAAATTCCCATTCCCAAAACTGTCAAAGCAATCCAATCATTCTTTGGCCAAATTAATTTCGTTAGGAGGTTTGTGTCCAATTTTGCTGAGATCGTTAAACCTATATCTAAGATGTTGAAAAAAGGAGAAAATTTGGAGTTGACTACCGAAGCTATGGATACCTTCATATCTATAAAAAGAGCTATCAAAGAAGCCCCCATCTTGAAGTCTCCTAATTTTACTAAACCATTTCAGATTTTTTTTTTTGCTTCATTTCACACCATAACTGCTGTTATGTTACAGAAAAATGATGAAGGTCATGAGCAACCTATTTCTTTCTTCAGTAAGTCTTTGCAGGGGTCAAAATTGAAGTATGATATTATGGAAAAACAAGCTTATGCACTGGTCAAAGTAGCAAAGGCTTTCAGACCTTACCTTGTTGGAGTTGAGGTAATTGCTTATGTCTCACATACAGTTGTGAAGGATATCTTAGTGTAGACTGAAGTGACAGGGAAGAGATGTAGATGGATTAATAAAATCCAAGAGTTCAATATGGAGATTCAGATTACCCAATTGGTAGGAGGTCAAGGTCTAGCCAGGTTGATGGTAGAAACAAATATTGAGGCAAACCAAATATGCAGTGTAGAAGGTAAGGAAGAGGTCATAGCAAGTATTGAGCATACTCCATGGTATACAAATGTGATGCATTATCTGAAATACTTGAAGTGCCCCGAAGGACCGAATGATAGTCAAAGGAGAACTTTGAAGTTGCAGGCTTCTAAATATGTTTTCTTAGAAGGGGACCTATTCTGGAAGAATAGGGATGGTATATTGATGTTGTGTCTAGATGAATCCCAGACAAAATATGTTTTGAGAGAAATGCATGAAGGGGTATGTGGAGGCCATTATTCTGCTAAGACTACTGCACACAATATTCTCAGGGCTGGTTATTATTGGCCTAGGATATTCAATGATTCCTTTGCGTATGTGAGGAAGTGTGAGGCTTGTCAGAAATTTTTTCAGGAAATTTGAAGTATCAAGGAGCATTGCCACTTAGACCTTTGCAGGTGGAAGCACCTTTTCACCATTGGGGAGTTGATTTCATTGGAGAAATACAAGAAAGATCAAGTGGAGGACATAGGTGGATACTAGTGGCCACAAATTATTTTACTAAGTGGGTGGAGGTTGTCCCAACTAAGCAAGCAACAAGCAAAGTAGTGATGAACTTTCTGATGGAGAATGTTATGACTAGATTTGGCACCCCAGTCAGATTGATCACAGATAATGGGATGTGTTTTAGATCTGATGAGTTTAGAGATTTTTGCAAAACATATGGCATTAATATTTCTTATTCTACCCCATACCATTCACAAGCTAATGGCCAGGCAAAATCAAGTAATAAAAATATTTTGAAGATAGGAAGGAGGATGTTGGTTACAAAATAAAAAGGCATGGGATTCAAAGTTAAGATTGGCTGTATGGGCGGATAGGATTACAGTGAAGAAGGCAACTAGAAAATATCCATTTGAATTGGTTTATGGGACACAAGATAGGATGCCATTGCAAAATATTTTTCCAGTCTATAACTTTATTTTGCAAGAAGACTTGGATATTTCTGATCCAATGGAGGAAAGAATGGAGCAACTTGCAGAGCTTGATGAAGTGAGAAGAGTTGCTCAGAAGCAGAATGTGAAATTACAGTCACAGATGAAATACCTTTTTGATAAGAAGGCCAAGAAGAGAAAATTTGAAAAGGATGAGTTGGTATTGATGTGGAATGCTCGGTGTCAGGAGAAGGGGAAACATGGCAAGTTTGAAGCTTTATGGCTTGGCCCTTTTGTGATAATTGGTAAAGGAGGTGAAGACTCCTATTTCCTACAGAATATGTCTAGAGAGGAGTAGGAGTTTCTTGTACATGGGCAATTCCTGAAGCATTTCTTCTCTTGAGGATCAATAGAGGGTTAAGGATTTCTAGTGCATGGACAATTCTTGACTTACCCTCTTTAAATATTCTTTCCATGCACAATATTTTAGGAAATTTTGATGGGTCTGGGTTTGCTAGTACATGGACATTCTCAAAAATTCCCTTTTTGAAAGTGTTGCTTTCTTTCCATGTACAGTAGATTAGGGTCATTATCACCTTCCATCCTCCAAGCTCCTCTTTCCATCTTCCATCTCCTCCAATTTTTCATTTCCTCCATCTTCCATGGCCTTCATTTTCTAGACCATTCATATCTTGGTTTGCTCTCTCAGTTGCATTCTAGATTCTTGCAATGATTTGAAAAATCACTCATCCCCAACAAAAGCCACTGTTAGAACCTAAAAAATACATAAGAAAAACTAAGGGTTTCCCCATTTTTCCCTCACATTTTCCTATTCTTTTCATGAAAATTCATTTTATCACCATCTAAAAATAAAAAATTGACTTATGTGTTATATTGCTACCTTAATCTTTTTGAAATTCCTATCCTTTTTCTTCATACCATTTTACTGTGAACAGTTATCAACCAACTCGTGGTTGTGCGGTGGAGGGAAAGCTTGGCGGTTTGAGAACAGTCACTGCCACACCGTACGTAGTCAATTCATTGACCGCGGTATCGTGGTGGCGGTGATATAAGCGGTGGAGGCAGAAACGAAGAAGTGAAGAAAACGGTCATCGCAATACCACGAGGTGCTCCAACGAAGACTGCAGTGACTGCGGTAAACAATTAGCAGTCAGTGACGCAGCTACCGCCACACTGTGGCCGGTCAGAATGTAGATTGTGGTGACTGCGATGGATAGAGATGCAACCGGTGACGGTGAAGGATGGGCAACAAACAGTTACCGCCATACCGTTGACGGTTGAGTCAAAGATCGCGATGGAGCGGTGGAGGAAGGATAGATCATGACAGTCAGACTGCGATACCACACATGGTGAGAAGGGAGACCATGGTGGGCATGATAACATAAAAAGATGATGGAGCGAGAGGCGAAGCATAGCAGGAAAAGCCTACCGCTCTATCGCACATGGTTAACATAGTGACTGTGGTGAGGTGGTAAACGGTTAGAGTTGACAGTTAATATCAAACCGCCATACTGTGGGGTGCAAACAATATGACCATGGTAGAATGGTAGAGAAACTAATGATCATAGAGAAATAAAGGTAAAGCAGCTAGAAAAGTATTAAGGTAAAACAAAAATGCAGAGCTATGTAAAAGTATTTGATTTGCTGATAGGCAACCTAATCAAATATTTTATTTTTGCCCACAAAATGCAAATGGTTGTGATCAAGAAACTGAAGGGTCGTGACCCTTGAGATTTCATGATATAAATGTTTTATAAATTTTTTGAAAAACAATAACAGAACTGGGATAAAAAGATGAGGAACAATCCTTCTTAAACAAAGTATAATGGAGTGAACAATTTTATACTGGTGAAATCTTTTCCGAGTTCAGTTGTTGAGATGTTGTAATTTGGTATTTCCTATTCGGTTACTTCCAGTTAAAAATTTTAAAATCATTAAAATCATGATATCTAGTATATTTGTGATTTCTCACAGTGCATTTTTCATTTTGTGTGGTTTTATTAATAGGTGTCTGCAAAGTCAGAACTAAATTCCTTTTAAGCAAGTCACAGTGATTTTATGATTTTGTTGGATGATTAAAGAAGAACCTGGTAGGAAAACACTCAAACATAATTTATGCAAGCCATGAATTGGGTGAAATAATATGCTTAACAACTTGAATTAAGTCGGAGGAGGAAACACCTTGAATTCTTGTAAATTTTGACTCCATTGCCCAATAGATAGAAGGCACTGATCTGCCATGTCCCAGAGGATAGAATTCATAACAAATAATATATTCAAATCTTTTCTTTTGTGTAATAGGTGTAGTTGCAGTCATTTTGTCTATCCATTCCCAATTGCCATTGTGGGTAGACTGTTTAGCATGAAGTTCATTTTAAAATCTGCATGTCTCACACAGGTTCACCCACCTAGGTCTAGCAGAACCTAAAGAGTACAAGGTTTAATTCTATAATTGGCCTTGTATGTTGTCCAAGAATTTTGTAAGGGCCTAGCAAACTCTTATGGTTAAAACCTGCATTTTTGAGAACTAACAGTATGTAGAAGGTACTTCTTGCATTGCATTAATCCAAGGTCTTCCAAGGAGGATATTATAGGCCCGTGGGAGATCAAGGAATTGGAAAACCAAATCCTTTACCACAGGGCCAAATTTGATTGGTAGAGTAACTAATCCTTTAGACGAGCATTCCTCTTCATCATATGCCTTTATGGTAATATTTTTCCTTGGATCAACTACATTTTCAGAGAATCCTAATTTTATGGTCAATTCTTGAGTATAAATATTAAGGTCTTCTCCTCCGTCTATCAAAACTCGCTTGATCTTGACATTATGGACAAGAACATCAATGTGTAAGGGTGTATTATGTGATTTTCAAGGGGATGAATCAACGTTTTCAGTAAAAGTGAGAGTATGAGGAGAGGTGATGTGTCCCACCATAGCTTGGAATTGATCTACATGTAGGTTTGTAGGCATTGTAGTAGTAGCAAGCACTTTATCTAGGATAGCTTAATGTTTAGGAGATAGGTGTAGCAACACAAGTATAGAAATTTGCGTGGGAATTTTTCCTAAATTCTCTATGAGGTTGTATTGCGAAGTTGGAGCAGTGGGTTTTAAATTAGGACCTCTAAGGGTAACTGTGCCTCTATGGGTAGTAGCATTACAATCAGATTCTTTACCTTTTATAATGAAATTGTTTACATGATTATCAACCTCATTGATGTTATTTATGGTATAATCATACTTAGTAGTAGTATAGTTTACACCATTCCAAAATTCTAAGGCTTTTCCTTTATCCTTGTCATGCTTAGGGAAAGGGTTTTTAAACACCTCACGATCAGAGTTACTAGGAGTGTGTCTGTCAACTATTATCTTATCATCATCAATAAGGTCTTGTATGAAATATTGAAGTTTATTGCAACTTTTAGTCTTATGTCCTTTATGTCTCTGATAGTCACAAAATTGATCCTCATTCCACCATGGGGGTTGACTTGTGGATTATATTCCTTCATTTCGGGTAGCATTATAACATTATTTTCAAGAAAAGTTTTTAATGCAGATTCAAGTGATTATCCCAATGGTGTAAAATTTCATTTAGGGAAGGTTTTTTTTTTTAAATTTTCCTTTATTTGAAGATGAACCTTTAAGGTTGTAGATAGGTGATGATGTTTTAGTTGTTTTTGCATCAACAACTCCATCATTGACTACATTCTTATTCTTAACCCAAAAATGTGTCTTGTTATTTGAGCCCGATTTTTGATCTTTGTCATTATTGAGTTTAATAGTTCCATCGTCGATAAGAGTTTGTTCAATTCAAAATCCCATTTCTATGGCTTCATCAAATCTAAGCATTTGAGACAAAGTTCTCTTCCAATTTCTTTGTTCAAATTTTGACAAAAGAGGTCAACCAATTCTTTTTCCGGAATGGTATAAGGTAATTGTTTTGTTAAATGTCTCCATCTTTGCAAAAATGACACAAAATATTCTCCTTGTTTTTGTTTGGTGTTAAAAAGTTTTGTCATAGTCAATTTAAGGTCACATTTGAAACTATAATTGGAGACAAATTTATCAGCCAGTTCTTGAAAAGATTTGATGGTTGGGGGAAATCATGAAAACCATTCCGTAGCTTCTCCTCCTAGACTACAAGAGAATAATCTCATGAGGTACATTTTATCAACTACAAATTCCATGGTAGTAGCACAAAATTTCCTTAAGTGGTCTTTAGGATCTCCTTTTTCATTATATTTATCAATTTATGGTATGTCCCAGTGGTTAGGAAAAGGTGGCATTGGCATGATTAGATCAAAGGGATAAGGACATATATCTTCAATGGAGAACTTGTGAGATGATGTTTTACTATTCTTGAGAGTATCCAACTCTTGTCTCAATGTTCTAAGCTCATCCAAAATAGGATTATTCGTAGGTGCAGGTTTTGATGCCTTTGAAGATCTCTTGTAACTAGGTTGTAGATAAAAGGGTCTATGATATTTGACTCTATCATCATTGTTTGTTTTGAGATGCTTAGATTCACTAGATTTAGGTTGATCATTCATTGTGAGTAATGATATATCAAAATCAAGAGGCATTTTGATTCCTTCGTCTACAAGGGCCTTGAAGTATTATTGTGGGTTACATTTGACTACCTCTATAAGTAGTTTAGTGAATCTATGATCCTTAAGTTCTTCTTCTATATTGGATTGGGTTATTTCTCCATCAGTAGTTTCATTTGTTTCACTAGTTGCAACACTAATGTGGTCTTCCCCATAAAAGTATTTTCCCCAAGGGTTCCCTTCTTGAATTTTTTTTGCTCTTGTTCTAGGGGTCATAGGCGATTTGTTTTGATCTTCAATCGAAGACTAGATAATGTATGAGACCTAAAACTAGGATGCAATGAAAAGGATATGATTCTAAGATGATATATGAAAATGGTATGGTATGATATGACAAGCTAAGAATGCAAGAGCTCAAAGGAAACTCTAGGTCCAAAGATGGTTATGATGTAAAGGATTTACTTGTACTATGATGGATAGACACAAGGGCCAATGATCAAGAGGGTATGTAAGAGATGATGGACTCCAAAAGGATTTCCCTACTCAAGGATAATGGTATGTTCCCTAACTCAAGGATGATGAACCTCAAGTGATGCAGGTGATAGATATCCAATGGTTTGATTTTAAGACCTAGAAAGAGTAATCTAAGTGCACTCTAAAGGTTTGTTTGAGTAATGCAAGAGTGAAAGATATGAAAGGGTGGAGGATATTCAAGGACTAGGTGGAATGCAAGGATTGAAAGATCATAACTCAAGATGATGACCCCAAGATATTTAAGTGATAGGTTCATTTTGGATGATTTTGTTGTTTGACGTTTTGGGGTTTTGCAAGGTTTAAGGTGTTGCAAATTACTAGGTGTGATGTTTTTTTGAGGTCTATTTTTGAACACACACACAAGACATAATAGAATTTTTTTTTGATTTTAACAATAAAAGCTCAAATCCTAAGGTTGGCAAGGACTATATTTATTGGATTCCACATGGGTTTCCCCAGCCACATTTATTCTTAGCAGGTGACTTAGAAAGTTGGCCACACTGGCTCCCCTCCATGACACTCACTTCTTGGGTCAACCAAGCTTCGAGTCCTCATGAATCTCCCATGATAGACTCTTCACCTCTAATAAGAACTATGAGAATTTGGATTCCTTGGCAATGACTATTGCTACACTAGCAAATAGAAGGGTTTTTGGCAAACTACACAAGAGGGTTCTAGTGAATACTTGGGGAGATGGAACCTCGCGAGCATACAACAAGCCACTTAAGGCTTTAACCACTCTACTAGGGGATCTTATACCTTTAAAAGAAAAGGTAGGTACCCATTTTTTAATGGCACTGCATGAATAATGCCTACATGCCATGAGGACTTGATAATTTAGTCTCATCCTTTTATATATTGACTCGAGTGAAAAACTGGTTGGAGTCATTCCCTCTTGCAAGGTAGGACCCTCTAGGTATACACACAAAAACAAATGGGTTTGACTTTCTGATCACCGAGTTTGCACAAGGTGAGAGCATAATACCTACCATCCTTCAAACACAACAAACAATGTTCATTGACCTCCTAGTTAAATCTATGTGAAAGGGGACAATCATTCTTTTTAAACACCAAATGAAAAATGTTATCTAATAAAATGAATACACTTAGTTTCAAATCACATTCCTTTGACCGTGTTTTGCACCAAATTAGTTAGTAGTTTTGATTTCAAATCTTTGTCAAACGTATGTTTATGTTTTCACTTTTCAAATCTTTAACATGCAAACCTGCACAAGAAGCCCAATATTAGCCACATAATCAACAATTAAACTATGAAGGAAGAAGACATTAATCTAGATTAAAAATTAAAAATTAATCTAAATTAAAAGTTAATTTAAAAGTAAAAACTAATCTAAAATTAAAATTAAAAGCTAAATTAAAAGTTAATTTAAATTAAAACTAATCTAAATTAGAAATTAATCTAAACTAAATTAAATTAATTCTACCTTCTAAATTAAATCTAAATTAAAAACTAAATCCTAATTATAAATAAAAACCAAATCTAAATTCAAAATTAAATCTAAATCTAAATTAAAAATTAAATCTACATTCTAAATTAAGTCTAAATTAAAAATCAATTCTAGATGAAAAAAAGACTAAATCTAAATTAGAAATCAAAATCTAGATTAAAAATTTAAATCTACATTATAAATTAGTTCTAAATTAAAGCTAAAAGCTAATTTTAAAAGCTAAATCTAAAGCAAACTAAAAGGTAAATCAAGAGAAAAAGCTAAATTAAAAGCTAAACTAAAAATTAAAATCTAAAAAAAGAAGTTAAAGCTAAAAAAATAATTCTAATTAAAAATCTAATTAAAATCTGTAATCTAAATTAAAATTAATTTAAATCAAAATCAAAATCAAAATTAAAACTAACTAAAATCTAAGTTAACTAAAATTAATCTAATATTGATCAAACTAAAGTTAATCTAAATTAATCACTAAAATTGATGTAAATTTAATATTAATCTAAACCAAAGTTAATTAAAACCAAAATTAAAAACTTACAAAAAATCAACTAAAACTGACAAAAATTAATTATTCAAAAACTTGCTTTTTAGTTCATACATTTAAAGATACCGAGATTTCATACTAGAATGAGACATCCGAGCGATTACAAATGATAGTGGAAATATTTATTTTAATCAACAAACATGCAAATATCCAAACAGTCGATCTTCACCATCCTTTCCAACATACTTCAGATTTAGCTTTCCGATTCAATCATATTTCAGGAAATGAAATTGTGTTGTTTGATGTAATAAAAGAAAGTGAAATCATAAGAATATGCAACTTATGAAATCACTGAGCATGATAATGAGCATGTTGTGGATGTTCTCAAAGTGATCTTACTCAAGCAGTTGAGTTGATGGATGCTTTTATGACATTGATCTTGTCCTGAATTGTCTTGTGTAACTGAAGAAGCCTTGCAATATAAAAATTCAAATCTTTCTCTAGCAAGTTATGACGATGATGGGCTGGATGGAGAATTTAGTTTCTATTCCAAAAAGAGAGAAATTTTAAATGACTATTACTAGCCACATGCTCTAAGATTCACAAATTATTATAGCCTCAACAAAATTGAATAAAAAACTATGTGTATGCAAAATGAATTTATTGGAAGATAGAGATGCTGGATGAAGAAAAATGTACCACAAACTTAATTGAAATCAAAAAATAAATCAAAACCAAAATGCTAGATTTATTGGAAGATAGAGATGCTGGACTGCAGATTTTTTTTTTTTCATCGAAAAAGAAATCAAAACCAGAATGCTTGTATTTTCCTATTGTTTTGCATGCTAATACTGAAGAAACAGATTGCCAATTGTTAAAATTTAGGATCCAAAACAAAATAGAATGAAACGATTTAGGAAAGATTCAATATCCATTTGGTTGCGAAACAGGGGCATGAGAAATCCAGAGATCACATAGCTTAAAGAAGTTTTTCCATGTTGAATCTAATGAAAGACCATGTATAAATGACAAAGACATGATGTAATTTAAACAACTAGCCTATAATGCCAACTCCATTATCAATCTTTAAACTATTTATATGCACATAAATTGAGTCCATTAATGCATGTAGATCATTCACGTCAGGTTCACCATTTTGTTTATGCTGAAAATTGAAAAACTAAATGATTTAATCTATAAATTCAAATCAAGAATTTCAGCATAACTCTAATGAAGCATTTCTAAATAAATGCAAATGCAATAAACATAAAGCTAAACTATGCAAAA
This sequence comes from Sequoiadendron giganteum, assembly GCA_007115665.2. Lineage (NCBI taxonomy): Eukaryota > Viridiplantae > Streptophyta > Pinopsida > Cupressales > Cupressaceae > Sequoiadendron > Sequoiadendron giganteum. Next base: position 76,270,145 of record CM021102.1, read on the forward strand.
TCAAAACATGTGCATTTAAAGGAAATCTAACTCCATTATCATCCTATCATCAAGATATTGTTTTCAAGAATTTTGGTGCTCTCAAATTTTACACAAGCACAAATGATACAAGAGGTTCTGATGAATGGATTAAATGATTGAAAAATTCCCCAAAAAGTGAGAAAGAAGAGGTTTTTATAGATGAATGCATAATGTGAAAAAATGAGAAATGAGTGGAGTGATTTATGCCACGATTCATGTTTGGAAGCTCAAAATGTGCAATTTTGAGCTAATTCCATGGAAATGATTTATGAGTTTAATGTGCAATTTTGAGCTAATTTCATGGAATTTGATTTATAAATTTTAAATTATTTAATGAAATATACAAATGCATTATAATGATTAATGCAAATGAATAATTATGCAAATGGATGAATTAATGGATGTATAAAAGATATGAATATGAATATGATGATGAATGGAAATATTTAATGTATGAGTATAATGATTATGTATGTCTAATGGGTGTATTTAAGCGATTATAGATTAATGATTAATGAAATGGATGAAATGGATGAATTAATGATTTATGAAATGGGATAATGAAATATGCAAATGGATAAATAATGGATAAATGACTAAATGATTATGTAAATGGATTATGGTTATGAATGAATGCTTATAAATGCTTATAATATTTTAATAGTTTTATGAATATGGAGATATGATTATGTAAATGATCAATAAAATTTACAATGGATAAAAATGATTAAGAGGACATTTTTATGCGTCTACAAGTACTTTTGTCACTCTGCAGATCTGAAAGTTTGTTTGGGGCTAGGTGAGTTAGTTTTTGGAGTCAATACTGTACCTTAGATAGCTCTTTGTCCAAGGATGGTAGTGTGGTTATGGGACAATAACACAATACATTGACATCTCTTTGGCGCGCTGGCATCTGTACGACCATAAAACATGAAGTACAGTGAAAACTACCTAAAAACTTATTGACACCCTAACTAGTTGATTTTAACAGAAAGAACAAAATGAGAAAGTACAAGAAGTAAATATGGAGATGATAAATCAAGTAAATAAAGGCTAGGGTGACGAAGATAATCTCACAAAAGCGCCTGTTCACTAGCTATCTCCTCATGCTCGTTCACCTGTACACAAGCAAGAAGGGGAAAATTGTTGGGGCTGTATAGGGTCTCCCCCAGTCAGACCCCCGTTTTGGTGTTTCCACCTCCATGAATATCTAGATAGCAACACTAACTCATTTGATTGCAAAATTCGATGAAAATTTCTGACGAAAGCTATATAATCAGATGTATCGTTGGGCACTTGTGCAAAATTTTCATTTTTTTAAAATGTTATCCCCGATGTTTGTTGCAATTTCGACGAACCTTATTTTTCATCGACGTTTCGATGAAGATCTTTCGCCGAAATTTTTACGGACTTGCAAAGTTTAATTGTGGCTAACATAAATAAAAATGAGCTCGACTATTTATTGGGACAATGTTTTGCTCGATGATTTTCTTGGGGAAAATCAGAAAAAACTCAAGAAGATATCGCCAGGTTGAGGGTAGTCATTGTCTTTTTCGAGAATTCATTTATGAAGTCAGATTTGTACTTCCAGGTTTGAAAATCATATTTTAAAGTAACATCTCATCAGATTTCATTTTTAGTCTTGTGCATTTTCAGAATTTCATTTCCAGATTTTAGACCCGATTTCACAATTTCTTTATAAGGGAATTGTTTATAACTAATGGAAAATTCTTGATGGATTTGGAAAAAGATTATATTTGCAAGGTTTCAATTTTAACCCTAATGATCAATTTTCAATAGATTTGGGAGCCATAACTAGATAATATCAAAGGCATAGGGATAGCTACAGAGTGAAATAGCTGTCAAGATTCAGGCCTAGAGGGTTGAAAAAAGAATTGGGAATGTTTGATAGTGGATAGTTAGAGCCATTTAGCTATGATATTTTTGAAGACTACTTCATAAAGATGTATTTTTCCCTTTGCTAAGTTTCAGAAATAGATTTTAGACCTTAGATGCCAGTGTCTTATAAAAGCAGTTATGGTATATCTTTTAACTAAATTTCTTGAATTCATCTTGACTTTATACAAATGTATCTATTTTTGATTTGAACAAGAAAGAAAGAAAGCAACCAATTTGTAAATATTGTGAGATATTTAGAGCAACAAACTAAAAAATGAAAAAATGAAGGTCAAGGCCTCTCTATTTTTCTCAGTTCACTTAAAATTTTTAGATGCTGCCAAACAACTAGCAAGCTATAACTATCATGCAGATTGTATGATTTCTATTTGTTTTGTACTTTGGAATAGTTTACAAGATGAAATTGTCTCCTCATGTAGAAGTATAAGCTGCCAAACTCCTTCAGAAGTTGGTATAGGAATCAAAAGATGAACCTGTCAGATTGGAAACCAAAATTTTTGTGGTAAGAAGAGTTGATTTTGACATGAATGGCATGTTGTAACAACTTTATTAAGTAATACAATTTATTTAGTTATTTGACAATTTGGTGATTTGTGTGTAGATATGCCACCATATGAAACTAAGTGGAAAAGAGAACTCCTTACCTTATCAAGCAATATCTAGGTAAGATGTTATAAAAAATAACTTGTTCTTTTAGTGAAGTTGGTCAACCTACTCATGATTTTCCATGCTTAATTTTTTCCTTTTGGATTGAGCTACTTATGATAAATTTTTAACTTTCCTTGCAACTTGTGTATTACCCTCTCAAGTTTTTAACTAGTTAAAAGCAATCTCTTATAAAGGATATAAAATTCCTTAGTACTTTAGATTGTCCTTTATGTTAAGGGAGGCATCTAATTATTGTTTATATAATTCAACTTTATTTGAGAGTAAGCATATTTAATCTCTATGTGGTAGATTCAGACACTAAAAGAAAGTATTTGACCTTTATTAGGAAAAATAAAGAAAAAAACATAAAAGTGCATCACATCTCTGTTGAAAGTGATCCCATCCTTTATGATACCTGCCCCCTAGCAACTTGACTATCCTTTGTCTTTTAGGTTATGCATGAGTTTATTCATTTGATTTCAATGGCCTTGCATAACACTTGAAGAAATTAATTGTGGTAGCTGCTTGAGATATTGTCCATGCACTCCTTAATACACTTGTAGGTTGTCCTCTTTTGAAACTTTGTGAGATGGAAATATTTATTAGTTTATCATACTGCTATGAAGAAAATTAACCCTTGACAAGATTTATGATGTTTTAAAAGCCCTCTTGACTGCTCAGTTACTTTTCTTTATGTATCTTTTAAAGTTCATCATACTACCCTATCACTGTTATTATTAATTTCAATTCCCCCTTCATGGTTATGACATGGAATAATCATTGTTTATTTGAATAGTCATGACTGTGATCTCCTTTTGAGAATCTATAGTAAAGTGTCATGCCTTTCTTTGAAGTCCATTTCCTTAAATCTTTTCTCTTTGCTCGTTGCTCCTTACCTCTATAGTATCCCTATATTGCATATACATAATAATAACAATTATGGTAACTAGTGGACATGGGTATAACATCAAACATCATTAAAATTTAGTTTATATTTGCATATATAATACCCCAAGATACTAATATTGTAGCACTAGTCAGAGAATCATCATCAAACTATATTTGTTGATCAAATACAATGAAAAATAAAATATATTAAAATATTAAACATTGATCTTTTCTACCTACTCCACTATAAATAATAAAGACTTCCAACACTCAAATAGGAAGGAAATTTCTATAGTCTTTATTATTTATAGTGGAGTAGATAGAAAAGATCACTATTTTATATTTTACTATATTTTATTTTGTAAATAGCATTGGACAGTAAACTGGCCAATACACTGTCAAACATAATGATTGGACCCTATGAATATATAGGTTATCAATCTTTAATCAATTCACATGAGAAATCATATTGACCAATAGTATCAATGAAACTTTGATACTATATAACAATGACTAGTCTCAGTTTGATGACATTTCAAGACCAATGCATGAATATCATTTGGGCCTCATAGCATTGAACATTATTTTCATTCAGCCATGATATAATGTTCTTACAGGAAGCACAATACTAGTATGCTTAAATGTATCCGAGGAAATAGGAGTTAGAGTAGATAAAAAGAGAACAAAAATATTGTAGTGTAACCTTATTATATAAATAAACAAAAAAATAGGAAGAGTAGGAACCCCAAATATCATGTTCATTGTCTATGTGAATATGTGTGGAATAGAGTGACCCCCTATCTATTTCAATTGCTGATAAGGTTACGGTTTATTAATATTCTCCTTTGCATAGTATAAGATCTAACCAATTTTTAATATTTAGCTTAAAATTCAAGATAGTATTCCATACTGATTCTATGTCAATAGGAGAGAGGAAGTTGTATATGGATTCTAGAATAAACATTGTAACCAAAGACATGAATTACATGGATGGAAGAAAATTCAATACAAATGGCAATAGATTTGACATATAAAACTAGAGGATGGCCCTATGATATTTTGAAGCACTATTGTAATGGTGAAGTCAATTTAGATAGAGGCTTGCTTCATAAGTAGATGGAAGTGTACGAGACATTTGAAGTTGCTTGTGAGAACAAGATTTAGCTTAACCTAAAAAACTAGGCAAATGAAGTGTTGTCCTTACAAAACAATTTTGTCGAGAGTGTGGAAGTGAAGGTCTATACAAGATTGTTTGTATGTATTGTATTTAACAAAAATATGTTAGGATCGGTCTCAACAATCATTTTAGTCTTTCAAAATGATATCATCCTTATTAAACCATACACTAATTTTTGTCAGATGTCCATGTAATAATTAAGGAAGACCCTTTCATTATTCCCTTAATGGATTGAACTTTCAAGGAGGCCATCTAATGGTGTTGCCTATTGATATCCAAAGTAGGGATGTGAATAAAACTAATGACTATGTAGGTTATATTGTAGATAAAATTCATAGATCTTTTAACTTTATCAAGGCATATAATAGGGTGGTCCACTTCAAATGAAACTCTTTATTATGCCATATTATTTTATTTCTAGAATTCATTTGTGAAGTCAGATTTGTACTACAAGGTTTGAAAATCATATTTTAAAGCAACATCTCATCAGATTTCATTTTTAGATTTGTGCATTTTCAGAATTTCATTTCCAGATTTTTTTGTCCAAGTTCAATATTCTGATTTTAGGAGTCTAATAGTTGGAAATCATAGTAAAATCAGAATTTAATAATTTATGGAATTAACATTTTAAAGTGTTTTTTGGGGTCATTAACTTCAGACTATCTTCTCTTTTGCAGGGGTGGTTGCATGCCAAATTTTTTGGGTGTAAAATATCATAATTATTAGATTTTGTTACCTGTCTATGATTAAAAATTATTAGAGTGTGAGTTTGATATTTTTTGAAGATCTAAATATTCAAGCTTGGTAAAGAAAAATCATGTTAGATAATATTAGTCCAAAACAAAATGAAGAGTCACTTGATAGATTGTGGGCTAGATTGAAAAGAAAGGGTGACGGGAAATGTTATTTTCCTTGCAATAATTGCAAGGGCTTAAAGATGAGAAGACTTTTAATCACAACAACTGAGAAAAATTGTATGCAACATGGTCACGTTGAAGGGGGGCATGATTATCGTCCATTGGTAAGTTTTTCATTATATGTGTTTATATTGATTGAATTTGTAAATGTTTATATTATTTTAACATTTTATATATATAAAATCATTTGATCATGGTTTATTTGTGTTTGTCATTATTATAAAGGTGGGGTGACCTAGGGCACATGATATGGATTATCATGGCTAGAAGAATGTGGTTTTGCAAGTGGAGGAACATGGAGCTTGTAATATTGAAGACGAAGTTAATGATCCTATGGAAGAAGATAATCATGTGCCAGAAGACATAGTTGAAGATGATGGTACAAATACATTGATCCATGACACATTTAGTGGAACAACTGATCATATTGATCGAGATGACTTTGATGATGTTCATGATTTACCTGTACTTAAGAAGGCATACAAGCCCCTTTATGAAGGCTCCCAAACAACTCTTTTCTCTACTGTATTGTTGCTAGTGAACTTGAAGGTTATGAATGGTTTATCCAACATAGCAATCTCATAGATGTTAAGGTATGCCATATATGTCATATATGTCATATTTTTCATCTATTTTAATTGTTGTTAGTTCATCACTAGTAAATAAAGGATGAATTATGTACCATTAATATTCTTTATATTAAAAAAATATTTTTTGTTGTAGATTGATTGGTGAATTTTTGTTACCACCATCAAATATTTTACCTCGCTCATACTAAGATTTATCTGGTATTATGAAAGATATTGGAATGGAATCAAGCAATAGATGCATGTCTCAATGATCATATTATATATCATAAACAACATGAATTTGCAACAAAATGCTCAGAATGTCATATTAGTAGATATCGAATAGATCAACTAACAAAAAAGATGCCTCACAAGGTTCTTCATTATATTCCCATTATTCTACGTATGCAACAATTATTTAGGTGCAAAAGCTTAGTGCAATTTATGGATTACCATGCACCGAATAGAAGTGGAGATGACATTCTTCGAATTCCTATCGATGGTTATGCATTTAGGGACATGGAGGGAAAATGACCACACTTTAAAGAAGAACCTCGTAATCTCAGGCTTTCATTGGTAGAAGACGGTGTCAATCCATTTGGAGAGCTGAGATCTATTTACTCGGTGTGGCCTATTTTTGTTATCAACAATAACATTCCTCCATGGATGTCAATAAAGAGGGAGCACATAATGTTGGAAATGATTGTTCCAAGTATTTTTTTACATCAATTTTCTTTAACATAGTAGCATCTCATTTGTCTTATTTGTTGCATAATGACTTATATTTTTTTCATTTAATAGTCATGTACATTAATTTATATATATTGCAGTAAAATGGTTATAATAATTATGTAATGTTTATGTTCATTCAACTAGGTAAGTACCAAGTTAAAGATATGAATGTATATATCGAGCCTCTTATTGATGAGTTACTAAAGTTATGGAATGGTGTCACTATGTATGATGTATCTAGACCAATAGGATAAAGAAAATTTCAATTCCATGCAATGCTTGTATGGACAATTCATGATACCCCAAGGCTAACAAATATTTTTGGTATGTTATAACGTTCGACTGCATGAATTTAACAATATTTAATTTTATGAAGTAGATATCATGCATGTTTTTAAAATAATCTATTCATTATATATAATTAAAAAATTGACATATTTAATCCAATTATAAATGATTTGCAGGTCTTCAAACAAAGGGAAAATTTGCATGTCCAATTTGTGGTCCAAAGATGAAATCTTGTCGTTCAACAAGTTTAGGAAAGCAAGTGTTTGATGAGTATAGGCACTTCCTCCACATAAATCATAAGTATTGAAATACTAAAAAACATATTTTCAATAAGAAGAGACTACATCAAAACTACGAAGAATGACACCTTGCCTATGGAAGTTGGAATATAATAGAATTAATCGTCAAGGTTATACATCGGATCAAATTGTTTATCTATCATATATGATATGTTTCGAATTTATATTTTTATATTGTGTTGTGTTTACTCATGCTATAATTGACAATGATTGTCGTTGTTAATTTGTTTAACTTATATGCTTCATGAAGATCGTCAAGACATTGATGGTCGACTTCCATAGGGACTGAAAAGTTATCCCAGACAATTTAGTAGGTTGCCCTACTATGAGCAGCTAAAAATTGTGCATTTGTTTGATACAATGCATATCAAAAAGAATATGACAGAAACATTATTAAAAATATTGGATGGAAGGCATGACAAAGAAAAATTGTCAAAATTTGTAGTGACATTTAGGAAGCCAATCATGTAATGAAAAATGTCATTCAATTAAATAGCGATGGAGACCAAATTAATATAAGTGCCCTTCCTTGGTTATTAACGGAGCAACAAAGCAATGCTTTAAAAGAAGTCATACGAAAAATTCGATTTCCCATAGGATTTGCTACGAGCATAAACAATATCATAACAAAGAAAGGTGAATTTGGGTCAGGGATGAAAATGCATGATTGGCATACCTTCATTAAGGTAATTATTCTAGTATATTATATATATATTTGTATACTGCATGTAATTTTCAGTATATTATGTTTACTATTTTTGGAAAAATAATGAAAAGATCATTTTATAATTGTTGCAGTACGTTCTACCTCTATCTCTCCCAGACAACTTCGACAACAATGTCAAGAAAGTTATATATGATCTTGGAAAATACATGAGGTAAGTAGTGATATTTGTTCAATTCGTATATTTTTGTTAAATCTCATTAATATATTTGTGCCTTGAATCACTTGTAGATGGCTATCATCTAAAGAAATCCATAAAGAAGATATAAATTATTGGAGGAGAAAAATTCCTCGTCTAATGTGTGAAATGAAAAAGTCTCTACCTTCAACATTTTTCAATGCACAAGAACACTACCTCATACACCAAGTTGAGGAGATTGAATTGTGTGGACCTGTACACACAAGGTCAATGTGGATGGTTGAGAGGCACTTGAAATTTTTGAAGGCTTTGGTTAGACAAAGAGCACATCCTAAGGGTTCTATGGTGGAGGGATATATGGTATACCAGATCATGGTGTACATTACTGAATATCTTCCAAAGTTTGTAGGAAAGATCCATGTAGATCGCATTTGGGATCCCAACTCCATTAACAAATTCAAAGGGGAGTACCTGATGGGGAAAGGTAGATTGAGGAAAGTGTTAGGTAATTATAAGATGGTCATGGAGATTACTTAGAATACATTTTACATTTGGTTTTTATGTATATTGTACTTATTTAATTATTAATATTCAATATACATCAATTATAAATTAAGGTCGTATACCGTGGTAATTAACTAATTATACGTCGTTTGTGAATTTCAATTTTTTTTGATACAGTTGGTCAAGGGTAGGATGCACTACATTTGTATGCTGCAAATAATCTTGATTGGATGACGATATGGATTGAACGATGTCAACAATCTGGTTGCGCATTAACATGGGAAGGTGTGGCTTCATTGGTTAAAGAAGCTCATCGTAATGGAGATTCCAATATTACACCAAGGGAAATTGATTTAGCATATGGTTTAAGAGATAAATAAGTATGTATAAATATATTAATCACCCATATTATTTTATTATTTTCAATTATATTGATGTATATATATGTTGAGATTTTTTTCTTTGCATACATTCAGCCAAGAATAAATATGTTTGTCAACTGACGAAATAATTTTTACATGTTTGACATATTGCAGGTGAAACACCACAAGGCTATGTGGTGCAATGGTCTTAAATTTTGAATCAAAAATTTGGATGACACAAAGAAAACTTGTGATTCTAGGATAACTGCAGTCTTTCAGGTGACTAATGTTTCATCTAGAAGCAACATACGTTTAGAAGTCTTAGAAAATAAATACTATGGGATTTTGGATGATATACTTGAGTGTGACTTTAAGTCCTTCAAATTAGTTTTGTTCATTGTCCTATGGTACAGGCTACGATTGAATGAAAATGATCCCGAGAGAACTATTATTGAACATGATAATGGATTTACCATGGTTAATACAAGGTATTTTGAGCGAGCTAGAAATGAGCCCTATGTTCTTCCAAGCCAATGTGAGTAGGTATTTTACTCAGAGGTTCCAAGTAAACCGGGTTGGTCATATGTTGTTAGACATGATCCAAGAGGAAGGCTGATAAAGTATAATGTGGTGGAAGAAGAAGATACCGAAGAAATAGAAGATGATATAGATGATGATCAGGATCAACAGTTAGTTGATGATGTGCCTGAGAAAGATGTCGAAGAGGAGGAACTAGATCATGATGATGTAGGAGTTAATGTTCAGGAAGATGATATCCGTGTGGATGATGACATTATCGAAACTGATATCAATGACGCTGATGATGATATGACCAATCCTTACAATGTCGAATTTGGATCAGATGATACAAAGAACGAGTTGGATGAAGAAGAAGATCAATGACATTGAAATGTATGAGTTATGCAATTGTATTATCTATTTGATATTAATTTCTTGATAGAATTATATTTGACTTATGTGGTTACATAATTAATTCATGATGTTTTTAATTTTTATGTCATTACATAATTAATTCATGATGTACTTTTTAATGTTTAATTTTAATTCATGATGCTACAACTATTGTAGCTCTCCTAGAAATTTCCATATGATCATAATGAATAGTGTTTTGAGAAATTTCATGAAAGATGAGACATTGATCGTAGTAGAGAAATAATTGCAAAGTAATTTAGATTTTTTAGACCAATCACCCTTCGCAATGTCATTTTTAGGATCATCTCCAATTTGATTACTAGGACACATAAGGTAGGATTTGATTGGCTTACCTTGGACAAACATTGTGGCTTTGTGTAATGTGAGAAATTTTTGGATGGGGTAGTGGTTTAGGAGCACCTAAACCTCATAAAGTTATCATTGTAAAGGTTTTTGATGGTTGAGGATTTAAAATACAAGCTCTTGACATTCCAAAATCTATGTTTTTCTTCAAAATTTCTGTATTTTTCCTGTTTTGCAGCACTGTACGGTCACATACAACCATATTTTGATGTGAAATGAATTCCATGTCATGAAGATATGTGTTATATTTTATTTGAATCTGATTTGAGGGCTTAAGGCGTTGATTTGAGTTAGAAAGCTTCATTTCTTTGTATACAACTCGGTTACCCTATTTTTGAGGGTTTTGTAGTCCAAACATGATATAAAGGGGCTCTTACACTTTTTGTGATTACTCTAGCTTGTGTAAGAGGCCCCATGGATACTATTGTAATTGTAGGATGCATGAATAGGGAGTAGGATGAGAAATAAAGAAGGTATAATTGCTGCCCTCAAGAGTTTTGTGAAGAAAAGCATGTGAAATGAGAGGTTCAAGCCTAGGTTTCAACAAAATATGTATGGGTGATATGATTTTATGAATTTTTACCCATGTACAGAACTAATGGGTTGTGTCTAAGTTGGTTTTGAGGTTTGGGAGGTTGTGGAAGTAGGAGATTCAATAAACCCTCATGATTTTGGTCTAAAACAAGGGTTTTTGGGTTTGGCAAGAATTTGGCCATACAAGTGGAATCTTTTTGTGGATTTGGAAGTTTGGAGGCTGTTAGCTCTCAAAAACGCAGGTAAGAATACCTCAAGAGGTTACCAATATCTTGATACATTTTAGGGTAACAAACAAGGCCAAATTATTTGAACCTTCTTCTCTTCAGGTGCTGCCAAACCTAGGTGGGTCTACCTTTGCGAACTGAACAGACTTAAGTGATGTGATTTTGTTTACAAAAATCTATTCACAATGGAAATCTTACAATGAACATATATAATCCTAATAAAGTGTATGTGTAATATTAGAATATGTTCAGTTAACAGATGTAAAAAATAAAATGGACAAACAACTTTGCCAATTTAACTATATGTATATATAAATTTAAGTTATTTTTATTTTAACTAAAAGTACTGAAGTTACAACATACAAATTAAATGATATTTATGATTGTAAAATTTATGATTAAATATATCTCTCAGAATCCTTTTTGTCCCAATTTGAAAATAATTCTATATTATAGAATACATTTATTTAAATTTTAAGATGAAAATAGCAAGGAAAAATCAAACAAATGTCTTTATGAAAGAAGTATATTGGTGTGAAATTAAATATGATTTATATTCTAATGTAAAAACTACAAAGAATGAAAACAATTCTTTCAACACAAACTATTATGTAGTAGTCAATTAAAATGATCTAAATAGTCTAATAATTTGACCATTAGCATATAGAAATTTCTATAGAGTTGTAGATCTCTTCCATTTCAAAAACACAAAACAATATTAGGTAGATAATCAAACATCTTTCATTTCTATAGTGACTTATTTATCCGAGAGGAACTAGTATATAGTATACAAAGAAAACCAACAAACCCACAACTACCCCTATTTTGAAGGAGTTTAGCTTTCTCCCCTTCCTGATCTCCCTAATATTGTCTAACTATTTTAAAGAGAGCAAGGGTCATAACAAAACTTTATTCATCCCACTAAATAGCTTGGTTAATGAAACTTGACAAAAGCAACAAAACAATTGCTACATTTGGCATTGAAACTGGATTTTGTTTACAACAATCTATTCACAATGGCAATCTTACAATGAACATATATAATCCTAATAAAGTGTATGTGTAATATTAGAATATGTTTAGTTAACAAATGTAAAACATAAAATGGATAAACTAAAAGATGAAAGCATGAGACCAGTGCCTTGTTGGGTGTATGGAGTCTAATGAAGATCTAGAAAAGTGTAATCTATGATGGCAATAATTCAAACTGTTTGGAACATAGATGTAGTTTATAACTTGAATAAACGTGCAAGTAAATGAATGACAAACTCTACTTGAGATAGAATGATAATCCTAGTTATGTAATTCTTCTTATTGATCCAATTAATACTCTTCAATTACTGTGATTGACTAGAAGGGTTTAATCTTTACTTGAAAGAAGCAAATAATCACATCACACAAATACAACAAATGTGTATCGGTAAATTGAATATATGCTTGATATATCAATTTAAACAACAAAAAAACATCAAAATGGAGACAACCAAATAACTGTATAATTCCACAAATAGCTGATACGAAGATTAAGCCACAAGTTCAAACATCTTCATTAACTTCATCAAAATTCATACATGCATCTGAGTCTTTTAAAGGAAAGTTTCATTGCAAACTATCTACTATATCTTTCTCCTATCTGCCTATATCTATTTTACATTATGAAACAAATATAAATATATCAAAATTGTGAAAGGGCGTGTCCTTTCAAAAATATCTTTTTCTTAACAACAACAAAAAACTAGAAATTATGCTCTATTAAGCCATAAATAGATGTTTGACAGATAATCTTGGTAAGCTGGCTGCTTGTGTGTATCAGCATCCTCCAACGCATTCCTTATGGCTATCTCCATTTTGAACATCTTCTCATTCTGTTCACATGCCTTGTCCATTGTTAAATCGTTTCCTGTGGTTATCTCCATAATTGTTTGCACCATCATCTCACATTCCTTCATCCATCTATCTTTTCCCTTTAATTCCCCTCCATCTTCTAACAACATTGGTACTCCCATTTTTGTGACATTGATCATCCCCTGCTCATCACCTTGCAATTCATCAAGGAAGTCTTTATGTTTTTTCATAAAATTGTTTCCAGTATCAATAGCTATGTTATCAGGAGCATCCCTTTGGTTTATTTCCTTGAACTTCTCTTGGATCTTGCCATCTATCCTCTTATGTTCTTGTAGTGCAGTAAAATTGTGTGAATGTGTTCCCCAGAGCTTACTCAACCAAGTCATTAAATTGGTTTGCCTCTTCCTTATTATTGTAGTGAGTGCATCACATTTACCTAGTGAGTACGCTTTTGATTCTTCCCATTGGTCTCTTGCCTAAGAGCTTTCACCATGAGTCAATTGCTTTGTGGATACCAACATGATTCCCATCATGTCCTTCAAGTGATCATTTTGTCTGAGTAGTCTCTCGTTATTAATCTTATACATTTATTTTTCCTTGATTAGCTTTTGGATTTGGTCTTTATTTAATTTGGCCACATTAATGCCAATTTTTTCTGTAGCTATTGGATCAACCTCACCAAATTTTAATGTCATTACATGTCCAAAAGCCTTTTCAGTATCGATTACAACATATTTCTTGTGTGGAGGATATAGGACCCATATCATAAGTGATCCCTCATCTGCGTTATACTTAGATCCTGCATAAATCTTTGTTACCCCCTCAGGAGTGAGTTTATGTGTGGCATTACTATTCTTCAGAAAACTATCAAAAACCAAAGAAGAGTTTAAATCCAACCCAGGAAAGATCATGACACCTGCATCTTCTAATAATTTCCTTCCTTTCTCAAGGGTCATGCTCTTCATTTCTTCTTCCACACCTAATTTTTAGTTATCCAGTAGTTGTTCCTCATTACTTTGTGTAATATTCTCCACTGATTCCCTTATTGATTTTCCTTTTAATTTGCACAAAAAGGTTTTAAATTCTAAGGTTTTAATGAATTCATCATCAACCACACATGATTTATATGCTATCTGCCTTGTGTCAGTATCTGCACTCTCTTCAACATCTGGTTCCCTGGGAACATAATTCTAGTCTTGAGTTCTCAATCTATAAATTTTATCAATTGTATTGCTAGGCCTACCATCACCAGATGCCTCTTCATCAGAAGATAATAGGTTTGTATCTTGCAATCCCCTATTATACTCATCAAGAACTTTTTCGGCTTGCCCTACTTCCAAATTCCTGATCAAGTAATCATATAGATAGGGTATGTGATTGTATCCTCTCAAGTTCATTTTATTTTTGGAAAAATCAATATACCCTTCTAGATCAAATCCTTTTCATAGTGGACCCTTCTTTATGTTGTATTGCAACAATTTATTGAGAACCATGTCATATCCATCCCTTGCTAATATAATGAAATCACCGAAGTATAATGTACTAAGCATAAATGTCTACTTTCTGAAAGAACTCAAATTCATAACATCTAAAAATTCAAATTGCCTAACAATATCCAAATATGCAATCCTATCAGGCACCGTCTTGGGAAGAATGAAGGGTCCATCTTCAAATCCATATACTCTTATCATGGTCGCATCTTCTAGATAGTACCAGTCTCCCCAATTATGGTTGATAGGTCCATTGAAATCCTTAGGCCTTAAAAACCTTTTTATTTCATCAGACAATGATTATTCACAATGATGATTGTAAAATCTGTACAGTGTTTTCACAAAAAACTCTTCAAAATGTAGATAACAAGAACTAATAAATCTACAATCCCAAGTGGCAGTCTAGAGTTGTACTAGTAATAATCTTCCTTCCTTATCAAATTTTACAACCCTCATTTTTTCAGGCCACATCTGCAATTCTTGTCCATAATAAAGTATCATATTCATTAGGATTGAATAAGCATCCAAGTGCAAGCTAGGATCTCCACTTTTTAATGCCATCATTCCTAAATCAAGTACTTTAAAGATGTGTGAAGCATAATAAAAAAACCTTGAATTGTGACATTGGATGTCTGCTGCAATTACCATGGGTACAATTGACATGTGCTCAGGGGCCTCCATTCCCAACACTTGACACACTGAAAAATATGCGTATCTCATGTAGGGTTCAAACAAATCAACATGGAACAGGGGACCATCACTATCATTCAGTGGATCTGAAACATCATCTTTCTTAGACCTGTGTAGTGGCAACCTCCAACCCTTGTACAAAGTATCCATCCTCCAAAATTCCTTTTCTAGCTCTTCAGGTAAAATTTTTTCACCACCTACTCCCTCTAGGTTAAAAACCTCATAGATGGCGGCTTTAGACACATGTATAAACGGTTTTCCTGATGGATCAAAAATAGCTTTACATTTTGGATTATAATTGGCAGCTAGCATCTTCAACAATTCTACATTTACAAATACATTGGGGCAGACTAGTTTCCCTAGGTTTAACTTCCAAGTATTGCACACTGGTTTGTATCGGTTCCTTTGTTGGTAATGAGAAATAGACAACTCATATCCCCTAATTGGGGTCCATATGTCTCATATATTCTTGAATTTATCCTCTAACTTTTCCACTTCTGCCCTAAGTTGTGCAGATCGCTTGGCCTTAGGTCTTGAGCTGAGCAACTGATCAATTAAATCTTGGTTTAACTTCCTCTCAGCTACCCCCGGTTCCTTCTCTGCTTCAATTTTTTGCTTTTTTCCTCTAGGGTTTTTACTCTCACTTTGTTTCCTACCTTTTTCTTTTCCTGAGCTAGTGCTTTCCATTTTATGAATCACAAAACCAAAAATTTAATTGCAAGGAATTTACAAGTTTATTTAGAATTCTTTGACCGCAAGATCCTTTGGCCCTTCGTCCGTTCCTCTGCTGCTAAATTTGCAAAATTTGCCTTCAATTAATTTTCTCAATTCAGGAAATCATCAACACATTTGGTAGTAATACTGCCATTAATTTCCTAGCTTTGAACATGAGCGTAGCTGATCTTTGAATTTACCCACTGTCACATCAAATTTTCTATCGGCAAGACAGTTGAAACTTTGGGCAATCCTTTTATTCAGGCTTGACTTCCGTTCATTAAATATTCTTTTTGTCGGGGAGACATTACACCGATATCACATAATCTATCCATTTGATTCATATAAATGTCACCAAGAGTCACCCCAATGACTATCTTGATCTGTTTGTGTCTTCATCGGCAAGACATGGTGTATCGCTAAGACATTCAGTAATTTTACTGATGTTCTAAGTCTCCCCGATGATTATTCCTTCGATCTCAAGTATGTCACCAAGAATCCTACCGATGTAATCTTATCAGCGTGACATAGTGGTTCTAAAGGACATTTTGAACTCATTCTGATAGCATTTGTCTTGGCGATAGTATGTTGCTTTGTTTTGTCGGAAAGACAAGATGAGTTTTTTGACGATGATATTCATCGGTGAGACAAATGCACTTGGGCTGACTCAGGGATCTTACTTTGATGGAATTGGTCTAGCCGATACAACTCCTTGTGCTTTGATCGGTGAGACAAGATAGGTTTCTTGCCGATGGAACTTCATTGGTGAGACCTATATGCTCAGTATGACCTTTTCATTTCACCTCGATGGAACTTGTCTTGTCGATGATATGGGTTATTTGAATACTAGATTTTGGAGGTTTTTCATGATATCAAATGGTCAAAAATGATGTGATCATATGTGACTATTGATGAAACTTCAAATTTTTTCTCTTTGAATTCCATTTTATCTTGCCTTATGTCTCTGGTCTTTCATATTATTTGAAAAAACCTAAGGTTGGGGTTTTTGTTTTTTGTGTAAGTGTTTCTGGATTAGATTGCATTTGTTTTTTTGCATCAATATTTTGGATCACACTCCGTGATCCATCAACGTCTTTTTTGAGTCCAACAACCAACTCCCTTTTCTTGATGTTCTTCTGCTAAAAAATCTAAATGGCTCCATTGGTCATAAGGTTTTACGCAAGGCTACCCATACCGATCTCTATCTCCACTCATCTTCTCATCATCATCCTATTCAAAAATTTAGCGTTCTCAAAACCCTTGCCTGGAGAGTCTACTAGATTTACAATGAGGATAACTTAATGCAAGAGTTGATGCACCTTTGTCAACTTTTTTAATTTAATGGTTATTCTAGCAAGAAAATATCGAGGGCCCTCAACCAAGCCAAATCTAGCTTCCTTGCTAGGTCCAACCCCAAACATTCCTAAGTCCTTCCTAATGTTTCTCTTCCTTATGTTGAAGGTATCTCCCAAAAAATATCCAAGATCCTTCTTAAAAAAGGCCTTCGTTGTGCTTTTAAACCCTTCTCTACCTTGAGAAAATTTATTCCTTCCCTCAAAGACTCTAGGGACATCTTTCTTGACTCTGGAGTCTATAAGATTGTTTGTTCATGTGGCATTCCATATATTGGGGAAATCGACTGTTCCTTTACCACCAGAATCGAGGAGCATAGTGCCGACATTAGACACGAACGCACCTCCAAATCAGCCCTAGCCAACCACTCCTCTTCCACCAAGCACCACATCTGTCTAGAAAGTGCCCAAATCTTATCCAAAGAAGACAATTTCTTCAGGAGAAAGCTTAAAGAAGCTATTGAAATCAACCATCATCCCTTAAACCTTAATCATGATGAAGGTTGGAGTTTGAGCTTGTCTTGACACTCGTTGCTTTCCAACTTAAGATCCTAGAATCTTCCTTCTCACCTCTAGTTTTTATCCTCCCCCTTTCTTGTCCCTCTCTCTTGTCTCCCTCCGTTGCTTGGTTTCAAATCCCCCCTTCCTTTCCTTGTCCTGTTGGTTCCTTGCTTCCCTTTCGTCCTCTTAGCTTCTCCTCCTTCTCCTTTCCCTTCTCACCTTTCTCTCCTCGTATCTGATGGAACTTCAAAAATTTACTCTTTGAATTCCATTTTGTCTTGCCCTTGTTCTGGTCTATCATGTTGTTTGGGAAAAAACCTAAGGTTGGGGTTTTTAATTTTTGGCCTTCATGAAAATCCTAATGTTCTATGTTACGCCTTGATTGGGATCTATTCGACAGTTACCTTTTGGAGTGGGTTTTAAAACAACTTATGCCCCATTGCTTCATCTAGGCTGGGCCCCTTTTAATAAACTATTTTAGATATTTTTCCTGACTTTATTATTCCCTAAGTCTAGGTTGGCCTATGCCCCACGTTTAAATAAAAATTTAAGCTATCGTTTGTCATCGGCCTAGGTGGTGTCCCCTTGTCCATTTAATAAATGTTTTATTTTTTCAAGGAACAATTTTAAATGACCATAGATCAACCGTCAGTTGATCTCAACTATTCCTTGCAATCCCATGATGACCCCACCACAGAGTCAATTGATTGCGATATCATGGGTGAGCACCATGTGTCTCAGCTGGTGATGCCAAAAGGATAATCAAATTGTTTTAATATATTTGTCTGGTTTTAATGTGTTATACGATAGGTTACTAAAGTGGCTATGAGATGCATGTGCTCAAAATCAATGAAGATATTATAATCTCAATGAAAAAGCTGCTCGACAGTTATGTTCAACACTAGTGACTATCTTGAGCGAACACAATTGCCGATGGTGGAGATCAATGATTGCCCGCCATTGCGTGATCAAAAGATGCAAGGTGTTTACTGATCGTGATATCACGGGTGCGTGCCATGTGTATTTATTTGATGATGCATAATGTGGTGGGCCCTTGGTGCTGAGATGGAGATTATGTCAGCCTTTTTAAAGGAAGTTGGTCGATGATCTGAGAAAAGTGAATGATTGATGGTTGGAATTTGAATTCGCATCAAATGCGATTAGAGCCATTGGTGCGACATGCAAGTAAGATTTAATAGCAGACGAGACATCTACGGGCTCGATTTGATTGACATAAAGTGATTTTATTTCACTCTATTTTCTCACAAAGTATTCAATCACCTTTGCGAAAGCATTTTCAGAGCCAAGGATGAAGTTATGAGCTATCACAACAAGGATTTGGTCTTCTACAAAACATAAATTCCGTGAGTTGTTTTCTATGCTTCTTGGTAAATTTAATTGAGATTTTGAGAAGAATTGTGGTGTTCTTGTTAGAAAGGTTGTTGATAGTTGTTTTAGGGCTATTGGTTAGTTGAATTGTAAGAAATTGCAAGGTTTTTCTATAATTTCATTTTCTATATAGCCCTAGTCTGTTCGAAAGATTTGAAATTTTAAGGAAGCCCTAGTTTACTTGAGATGGCACCACCAAAGCAACATTTTGGCAATGTTGATTATTTACAGAGGAATTTGTATGATGATTTCCTAGATCAACTCCCATTGTCAACAAATGATAGGAAGAAGGGTTTGGTTTTTATGCATGGAAGAACCCTGAGTGAAGGATTAGTATGCAATAATTCCAACATTGCAGATGCTAGGGTTCCCATGACTGGTCTGGAGATGTTTAGGCTTGTGTATGGACAGCGGAATTTTCCTCACCCTTTCTCAAATGGTTTGAGATATGACATGGGGAAGCTAGTGGTGCCAAATGTGTTCCCCAATGTGGATTTTCTCAGGGCGGTGGCAGCACATTATGACCCTGTTACGAGAGTGATTAGAGATAATGATGGAGGGATTTTATTAAGTATAAATAGGGAATAAATTCAATAAGTTTTTGACCTGAGTGAACCTAGTCCATTCTTGATTCAGATAAATCTTGAGGAGATGAAGTAGGAGTATGCAAATTCAAATTCACTTTTCAGGTTGAAGCTACTTCCTCCTCATCTGGCAAGGGTAGGTAGTTCAAGGATTTATATCAGTCCAAGTGACCAAGAGCCTTTTAGGCTAAGTTGTTTTGCAAACCATTTCTTGGCTACCTTTTATTCATTGTGCCAAATTTTGGGTTTTAAACGTAACACAGTAAAGCCAATTTCCTATATGTTTATGGGGGTGCAAATACAACACCCTAATTTCTCTGTGGTTTACGATTTTGCATCTTTTCTAGAAGAGAAGATACATGAAGGGCTATTAAAGTTGCATGTAGGGGATGTAGGAACTCTATTATTTTGGTTTTCCCTACTGATGTACATGTTCTTGTACAAGAATGCTGACTTCTTCTCAGAGAAGATGGAGTTGAGGCAGGAGGTAAATGGAGAAAGATTACTGGTGCAGGCTTGGACTGCAGATTTATCATACAACATGGAGAGTGCCAGTTTTGTGAAATTTAACAATTTATTTGCTTCTATATTCAGGGCTCGGTTGATAGTAAATGTACTTAGGATCCTCGAGGATTTAGGTGACTTTCTCAGACCGAAGGGGAGGAAGCCAGATTTAAAATTTTTCCACAACTGGGGTGACATTATCTTGTACCCAGTCAATAGTGTTTTAAGGGTGTATGGATTCCAAGGAACTTGACATATCCTCCCATTCAATGTGCCAGCAAGAGTGGGGTTTGCTGAGGTTATGTGGAAAATAGGTTGTATTCATGAAGACAACCTAACAGGGAAGGGAAAAGGGACTCTTTTCCCTGATTATATCATTGTGTCTGATTTTGTGTTCTCAAAGGGAGGATGGGTCCACTTTGGGAGTTTTTTTTATTATTTTCATTTAAGGTGTGGTCCCAGGTGACAACATGACCCTAAGGGATTCTTTGCCCTTTTTAGACAACAAATAAAAGGTGGTAGGTTTGCACATGAGTTCAATTTTCCTGAGGATCTGATCAGGAATCAATTTGATTTGAACAAGCAAAAATGGATAGAATATGAGAAGTTATTGGCCATTGTGCATAAAATGGATCCCAAATATGATCCATTAATGTAATTCAGCCCATTCCACAAGAAAATTGATTTCTTGATGGACAAATTCAAGGAGATCATGGGTGTTTTGATGACAAAGAAGGTCAACTTGGAGTTGAACTTCAACAAACAAAAGCTAGATGTGAGGCTTGCTGAAACAAGGCCAACATATCAACCCACGGTGAATTGGCCTCTTTATAAGAGAAAGAGGAGTGACAGTAGTGATGAGGAGAAGGAAGATAAGAAAGGAAAAAAAATCATGAAGACATCAACACAACTAGGTCCGAAGATCAGAGCACCTGGAGGAATAAAGATCATTGATTTGGACTCATCACTAGAAGATAATCCTGCACTACCACCATCAGAGCCAAGACCTAAGAGGAAAAGAGTTGAAGAGGCACACGAGACACCAATGGATGAAATCATTGTCACAGATCAGGACATGCAGGTTGGTATTCCTTCCCCTCCCAGGTCAACTCAATTGGTTTTGTCTGATATGGATGTGAAGGGACAATGTGTGCAAGATGCCAAGATAGAGGCATGCAAGGAATTTTTAGATGATGATGCATTTTAAAAAAATCCAGTTTTCTTACAACTGGTATGGAGAATGAGACTAGAAGAATATAAGGACAAATGCAAAAGGAGAAGAGAGTTGAAACCTGATAGGTCTAACTAGGAGAATGATGATGAAGTAAAGGATGAATTGATGAAATAATTCAAGAGAATCATTCCTGAGGAGGGGAGGAAATTAGTAACTCAGGATGGTGTGCTAATTTTTCTTGAATGGGATATTGCAGATGCAATAGCATTTAATGCTTTTTAAAAATCCAAGCATCCCATGCAAAATTTTGAGGAAGAGGTCAAGGCAGCACTACAAGATTCTACCTTTAGTGAGGAGTATGAGACCCTAGCAATTTTGGCATTGGCACCTTAGGGTAGAAAGCCTAATGTTATTGACATTAGCCCAAACCTAAGGGGAGGGTTAATAATAAAGAGAGCCTCTGAAACTTCAACTACAGAGGCTAAAACCCTAATTGTGAATTTGGCCAAATTGGCCCAGAATACTGCTGAGAGGGAAGAAGCTAAAAAGAAGAGCTTAATGGAGAAATACAATATTATAATTGGAGAATACAACAGGGTGCAACAAAGGAATGTTGAGCTGCAAACTAAGGTGGATAGGTTAAATTATAGGCAAGTTGGGGAGTCCTCAAGTGCTCTTGGTATCATGACACTGCCTTCCACATCAGGATTAGTACCTCATACTTCTCCAATTGTTTCTACTCCGTGGTCCCCCATCCAAACTCCTTCTCTCAGTCCTACATTAGAGAAAGTTGAAGAAGAGATTGAATACGATGTGGATCCTACTAAGAAGCAGTTGCTAAATAAGATTACAGAGTTACAGGGAACTTCAAAGGCAAGTGAGGAGGGAGCACTTGTAAATCAAAGTGAAGTTGTTGACATAGTTTTGAGGCACTTAAATGAAAACGTTGATGATAGATTGCCATCAGTATATTCTTTGTATTCTTTATTTTTGGATGCAATAAAGAACATTACTAGGGATCAGGAAGTAGTTTTTCCCTTAGTTGAGAAGTGGATCCTTAGGGCCAATGATTTAGATACCGTGTATAAAGCCTCTAGATTTGATACAGATAATAGGCCCCAATCATTAAGGCTTACTCAAATTTTTGTAAAGTCACTGTAGGGTTTTCAAGCCTTACCGGATGATTTGAGTAGGAAAATAAGAGAATTGGTAAAGAGTTTTGATGATTGGAGTGATACATCTTTACCTAATATAATTGATGCATAGGGAAATGCTAAATCACTGCAGCAGTGGCAGGATAGAGCAGATGAGGTCATCAATGCACAAATCAAATTTATTTGTGATGACTCAGACTATGACCTGTTGGTGAGTTGTATGGACAAGATCATTAGCACCAACATATTTTTGGAGTCTTTTGAGAGAGGCAAATTTGATAGTGGTGAAATACACACCTTATAGTGCTAAGGTGAATGAGGTGGTTAATGATTGGCTGACAGATGAAGAATATCAGAGATGGGTGGATAAATACTTAACTGAGGAAGAGTAAGATAGAGTTGACTATTGGCGGATAACAGCTCAGCCATTGTAGTTATAAAAAATTTCGATTATTTTTTGATGGCAGTTTTGGCACAGGTTTCTTGAAGTTTGGCCAATGCATCAACCATTTTCAGCGGATGGGATACACAAGAAGATTCTCCAAGGACTCAACTGTTGTAACAGATTTTTGAAATGTCACAGGGCGGTCCAAGTGACCGGTGACATGTGTATTTATGGCCCGATGCTTGTTTTCTCCTTCATTCTCTATAAAAAGGATTTCAAGGCCAGAAATAAGGGTTAGCAAGTTAGATAATTTTGGGTCGAGTCTAAGTAAAGTTGCAGAGAAAATTGTAAAAATCCTGTTGGTTTAGTGAAAATGAAAGTTAGGTTTTGTGTCATTCTATAGTAGGTTTTGAATTCATGGGAGTTTGATGTTTCATGACAGTACTAGCATTTGAATGGGAATGATTCATTTTGAACTCATGTCTCTCCATTGTATAAGCATATCGGAATCTTGAATAAAATAATCAAGGGTTGTTTCAATCATCTCACTGTTATGGTGTGTATGATTCTCATTTTAGCTTTAATTCAAGGAATTAATTAAAATGCTTGAATGGGGTCATAGGTGGATATGTTTATATAAGGATTTGATAAGTAGTATTGGGTTAGAATACAAATTGATGGTATTCTAAGGCAATATTGTCAGAGATCTTATATGTTATATGTTAAATTTGTCATAATCCTTAGATGCTTATGAATTTGACTCCTCTAATGGCATGGCACTGGTCTAAATTTTGATTATTTGTGGGGTTTAGTATTTGTTTGTCTTTGCTTAGAGCTTGCTACAAATTTCAAATCAATGACTATCTTAAGCTGTGAAGTGTTGTTGTAGTTATCTCATGCTCCAAATAGTTGATATTATTGATGAACAACCAATTCATTTCAGTATTATCTTGTTATGTTGAGCTATTAAATGAGATTATCTGTTGTTGTTAATATTGTTTATAATATTGGTGACGAGGTTGTAAACACATTAAGGGATCACCCTCTCGGGTCTTGCAGAGCCCAAAGTGTAGGAGGCTTTGTTAAATTCCTCGGTAGTTGGTCCAGGTCCTTTGAGCTACCCCTGATTGGAATTGGCAATTCCATAGGTAGATTAGAAGATAAACCTAGTTATAGTAAAAACAACCAACACTATCCCTTGGTCCTCTCTTTTTCTTGCTCTTGTATGTTCCCTTCTCTCTTTTTTCTCTTGTTAATTTTGATTTGTTCCTACTTCTTGCTTTGGCTTAGTTCGTTTTTGCTTCTAGTTTGTTATTTCGTCATGTTTTGTCGAGTTTTTCTTTTGTGTGTCTCTTCTCTTTGGGTTTGTCCTTTTTTATTTATTGTTCCTTCTTTCCTTATTTTTCTAATTCTTGTTTCTCATTATTTTATGACTATTTCTTACATTTTACAAATTATAGGTTTTTTCTAATTATGTCGAAGGCGTATCCTATTTGAGATGAATGAGTTAAAATGGACCATCAACAGTTAATATCGACTGTGTATAGTGCAATACGATCGAAGTGATTTCATCTGTTCATCGCCACATTTTTTCCCCTCCATTTTTTTTGTTTGTTTTACTTCTTAATACTTTACTTGCAAACTTTGCCCTTTTTTCTCATCCAGTGACACCTCAATATTTACTGAATGAAGGTTTCAACAAATGAAAACAAATATCTACTTCTATAAATTTAATTTTAAAATTTGTTCGTATTTTTCAAGACTCAGAGTGAATTGGTTAATTTGAATGTATGAAATAATTGATATAGTTTGGTTTAATATATATATTTTAACTTTTTAAAAAATATGTTCATAATTTAAATATCTAATTTTGTTAATTAAATAGGTGTTAAAAGGTGAAAAGTTAAATTATAAAAATGTCTATTTTTTTAAAAAATTAGAAATAGATTAAAAGTGAAAATTTAAATTATTTTTAATATTTATATATTGAATGGTTTTACTTGTTTTATATATATTGGTTATATATTTTTTAATTTAAAAAAAAATAAAATTTATAAAAATGTTTTTCTCTTTTTTTGTTAATTAGAAAGATGCTAAAAGTGGAAATTTAAATTATTTTGAATATTTGCATTTTATAAAGTTCATATATTAAATGGTTTTTACTTATTTTATAATTTGAAAAAATATAAAAAAGTAAATTAGAAAAATAATTAAAATTGTTTTAAATTTTTTAAGATTTTTTTAATTTTTTTTTTGATCCATAAGAGACAAGTGCCACATAGTGTCTAGTACTTGCCTTTATAGTATTTTAATTATAGTATTTTAGATTTAATAAAAATAAATGTAAGTTTTGTTAATGGAATAAAAGATAGTTACATGCATTTATATTAATATTAGTAATTATTAATCTTATTTTAATTATATTAAATAAAAATCAAGTATCTTATATAAAAACAATTATATATTAAAATTTTATATATTATAAAGATATTATAAATATCAAATAAAATCAAATGATAGTATAATATAATTAGAAGAAAAAATTGATAATTATATAAATATAAAATTTATCTAATAATTATGTTACATAAAAATATGTATAATATCAAATAAATTTATTATATTATATTAAATAATATTTATTGATTAGATAATTTAAATTTAAATAATAATTTTTTAAAATTATTTTATATAAAATAAAATATAATTAAAATGAAATGATTATGTAAAATAATTATAAGAAAGAATTGTGGGAGGTAGGGAGGGCGCCCTCCAAGGTGGTGGAGGATGGTGGCATGAATGGCCACATTGGAGCTGTACGAGGGAGATAGTGATGGGTGGAAAGCCACAGAGGTAGGAGAGAGCTGACTTATCCTATCAATCAACCGAATGCACGGGGAAGACAACTCATCTATCTTACCGAGGCATAGGAAATATTAAAATCCATTCATTCATTCACTTGCATTCAGACAACTCGCACGTAGGAGAAGGAGGTTTACGAAGCTGGCGGTGGTGGGTAGAAGTACTGATTTAAGGCTTGCACAGAATGCTGTGGGCATTTGTTCTAGTTTAGTGTTCTGGTTGAAGTCTGGATATCATTTTGTCAAGCGCTTACTGTTGGGAGCCGAATGGTTAGGTCTTCAAAATTTCTAATAGAGGTTTTGGTTGCGGGTGTAGCTCGGTTTGGGGTAGACACCCCCATTTCATTCAAGTCTAAGGATAGGCTGGCCAACTTTCGTTTCATAACGGATCAACGCCTTAAAATAATTTTGCTCAACTATGAGCCTCTGGTGTTAGTTGCAGTCAAAATGGTCTTGGGTTCGAGTTTTCTGGAGGAAACAAAGTATGGGCATGATAATTTGCAGATATCTTCTCATTTTTTGGCTTCCCTACTGGATAATCTGGTCCCAAAGATTGAAGCAAGGAATTTAATGAGGAAATTGTTCATACCTAGACTACTGGGTGGTATGGATGAGCTCCTTCGGGTGGTGGTGGAAGGGCGAGGATGTCTGCGTGCATTGGAGGTGGCGAAGGTGAAGGATGAAGACACAATGAAGATTTTTCTATTTCTCTTGGACCTTCAAGGTATTGGGTTGATGAAGCACCAGGCCATAGTAGCGGTTGTTGTCATCTTGTTGAAGAAATGGTTTCTGGCTAATGGCGACTGATAGCGATGAATGGAGGGAGGAGTTTGAAGACTTCACATTTCTGAATAAGTTTTTGTGATGGGAAGTGTATGGTATTAGTATTTTAGTAGCTAGTTTTTTCTCTAATAATGCAAGCACAAATTGGTTAGATTGGTTTAAATGTAGACTACTTAAAGTATTGAATGTTTGAAGCTATGGCCTATATTTTGGAGGATCTGTATAGACATTTTATGGTTTTTTGGTTCTTGGTGGAATTGGTGGAATTAGTTTAATACCCGCATAGAAGACGGTTGTACTTTGGATCTATAAGTATAAATACAATATAATCCTTACGTATCAAAAACAAAATTATAAGAAAGAATTAAACAATTATTATTTAAACATAAAATTTATATAATACTTAATATGTATATAATTTATGTTAATAGATATATTATTAATGCATTACACATATTTGTTTAGAAATTTAATCAAGGCGGAAAATTATATTTAAACAAATGCTTATATTATTATTTTATTTTCAGCTTCCTTCGCCCCTAGTTTTACTTGAAAACCTTGCTCTTCTTTGTATAGCATGCCGCATGAAAAGAGAGATGCAATGGATTGCTAACAATAATAGACGGTTAAATGTATCGTAATTTTTTTTACAGGGAAGAAAATTGTTTGGATTTCACTACTGGAGGACTGCAAAAAAAAATTGTTTGAATTTTACTGCAAGAGGATTGTGAAATTTGGAAGGAAGGCATCCTTTTCAATTTCTTACCTAATGTCCCCATGCGGCTGCTTAGCTTATTTTCATTAGCAGTCATTGCTCATTTTTTTAGGAGAAATTTGTGGAGTCGGTGTCCCCATGTATATTTGATTTTGCTGCTTATTTTTAAACAGTCATTTTAAATTGTATTTTTTAAAATGTATATTTTTAATTTTTTTTTTCCTCTATTAAAATAAGAACATAATTCAACTATATATTCTTATATTTAATTATCAATCCTTGCCATTAATTTTATGAACTGTATATTTTTATATTTAATTACCATTTGTTGCTTTGTTAATTTTGACAAAGAATTATTGACAGGGAATTCAAATCTATTATTATTGACTAAGAATTAACAAATGAAGACATTCAGATCTGCTATAATTCTCTCAATCTATATAAACAAGAAAGGATGCTAGCAGAATTTGCATTCAATTTTACACTAATTATCTATGTTGCACAGTTATAAATAAAGATATAAATAAAGATAAAAAATAGTTCAAATAATTATAAATAAAGTTAAAAAACAAATCTATGTTGGAATTAAATTCTTTGAAAATGGGTAGATTCAAGGCAAGATCTATATTTCAAAGAACTGTAATAAAATGTATAGTTTCAATAAGACTGAAAATTTAATTTTCTATATGAAAATATGTATCTTGTTGTTGCACTATATCACCGTAGGAAAAATTTAGAGGGAGGAATTGGAGGTAAATAAAAAGGAGAGAAGGAAATTTGTAAAGCCACATGGCATTTTTCACAATAAGCAGTTGTTGCTTATTTTCAGCCCCCTATTTTTTGACAGCTTATTTTTATTTCCTAAATAGTAGCCGCTCCTTTAAAATAGGAAAAGATTCCAAATTATCCTCTCCCAACAATCAAATTTATGCATGGGAACACTCCCGCTGCTTAAATTTAAGCAGAAAATAGAGTTAAGTAGCCGCATGGGGACATGAGGTTAGTAGACAAATCTTGCTTTTTCTTTTTTTTATGGTATTATTTTATTGTTTTCTCAAATTTTTTTAGTCCTTTCTCTTCTCCCTCTCCCTTTATTAAGACTTGTTCTGCAATCTCATTTCATTTTTCCTCTTCCTGATGATGGATCACTGTGTGTGATCTGAAACATCGACAAAAAAACTTATATAGTTGAATCCAAAAGCTATATACTGCAACGTTATGGACTGTGGAAAACTCATACCAAATATAGAAAAAATATATTTTAAATTGTATAATAAAATAAATCTAAAATCTAAATTAGAAGTTAGAGAGAGAGAGATTCAAAACTAAAATTTGATTAGATAGTTACATAGAAAGAGTGAGAGAGATAAAGAGAAATAGGAGACAAGGATATATATAGAGGTAGAGATATCTAGAAATAAAAGAAGGAGAGGGGGAGATAAATAGGGATGTCAAAAGAGAGTAAGAGAGAGAGAGATGGAGGGGTAGAAATATGGAGAGAGAGGTAGAGAGGGATATATATGGAGAGAGAGGTAGAGATAGACATATTTATAGAGAGAAAGAGAAGAGAAAGAGAGATATTTATATCCCAGTCTTCCTCTCTATCTCTGTGTTTCTCATTATTTATCAATTTATCTTCCTCTCTCTCCCCTATATCTCTCTATCTCTGTGTTTCTCATTATTTCTCTAATTAACCTTCCACACCTCTTCGGCGTACCCATTGCACACCAATGTGCAATTGCTAGTTATTTGTTACTTTTATTTTTTTTGTTTGTTTTTTATCTCTTTTCAATTTTCTTGTTAATTTATTTTAAATTTTAGCATTTTTTTTATATATTCTTATTTATAATTTTATATTTTCATACAATTTATTTTCTAATTAATTATTTATAATTTATAATTTATATGTAAACATATAATTTATAAATTTTATGTTTACTTATAAATTATAATTTATATACTTATAATCTCTTTATAATTTGTTATAATTTAAAACATATTTCTTATTTGGTTATTTTCTCTTTATATATTATATATTTTAATTTTTTTTGTTTATTGTTAAAATTATATGTTTATTTTATTGTTATTTATAATAATTTTTGTTTATTTTTAAATTTTATTCTTATTATTTTTTTTTGTTTATGCCTAATTTATTGTTATTTTTTTTAAATTTTTCCTTTTAAACTTGGATTTTAAATTTTATTTTGGTCCATTTTTATTACTTTTTTATCAATTTTTATTTACTTACATTTTTTTATTAATTTTGTGTTGTTTATATTTGGTTATTTGTTTTTCTTTAATTTATTATTTCATTTTTATTTTTTATGTTTAATTTTTATTTGTTACTTTTATTGATTTTTTATCTTGTCTTTTTAAATTATATGTTTATTTACATATAATTTACAATTTATTTGTATTTGTATTTTATACATTTATTTAAAATTAAGCTTCTAATTTAATTTTGAAAGTCTCCTTGGTTAAATAAATTTTATGTTTCATTCTTATTTTATATATATGTTTTTAATTTATTATTTTTTCATTTAATTATAATTTTTGTGTTAACATATAATTTATAATCTATATGTTAACATATAATTTATAATTTATGGTAACATATAATTTATAATTTATAATATATCATAATATATATGTTTATAAATTATTTCACTCTATTTTGATGTTATTTATAAATTATATAAATAATCATATAATTTATAGATAATGATATTTATATATTTTTATTTCTTGTTTGTGTTCCTTTATTTCCATCTATTTATTATTCTTTAGTAATTTTGTTTCATTTTGACTTGCTCTTTTCTTTTGATTTTCCTTTTTTCTATCTTTCTTATTTTATTTCCATTTGTTACATTTATTTTCATATTTTATATTTATTTATTCGGCCATTATTTATAATTTCTTTTCATTCTTTAGATTTTATCAATTTTAGTTTTCTAGTTTGTCTCTTATGTTTACTTTATTTTTTTAATTCTATTTTGTTTGTTATTTTTCCTTATTTATTAAAAGTTCTATATTTTCTTGTATTATTTTTGCTTGCTTCTCCTTTGTTTGATTTTGGTTTTATTTTTTATTCCTTTATCTTTTTTTGTTTTACATCTTTCTCTCCATCCTTGGTTCTTGTGCCTACCTTTCTTTGCCCCCTCCCTCTTCCTTTTTATTTAATTCTTGGTCTGCAACTATTCATTTTACTCCTTATGCTCTCTCATATCCTGATCCGAAACATTGATGCAAA
This sequence comes from Sequoiadendron giganteum, assembly GCA_007115665.2. NCBI lineage: Eukaryota > Viridiplantae > Streptophyta > Pinopsida > Cupressales > Cupressaceae > Sequoiadendron > Sequoiadendron giganteum. The sequence continues at coordinate 76,300,778 of CM021102.1, forward strand.
AAAACAAACACAATCTAATACAGAAACACTTTCAGCAATTCTTCACGGATTGTGGAAATCTATTATCACTAAGTTTTTATTTTTGTTTTCATGAAAAACCCTAGTGTTTTATCTTACGCCTTGGGTGGGATCTATTTGGTTGTTATTTTATAGAGGGGGTTTTAAAACAACTTATGCCCATCACTTTGTCTAAGCCGAGCCCCTTTTGATTTAATGTTTTAATTCTTTCGCCTGACTTTATTTTTCCCTATTCTAAGTTGGCCCCGTGCCCCCATGTTTAAAAAAAACTTAAGCCATTGTTTGTCACCGGCCTAGGTGATGTGCCCTTATGCCTTTAATAAATGTTTAATATTGTGCAGGGAATAACTTTTAATGACTGTTAATCAACCATCATTTGATTGCAGCCATTCCCCACCATCTTGTGATGACCCCACCACAGAGTCTCAACCGATTGTGATATCACGGGTGAGTGCCATGTGTCTCATCTGGCAGTGCTGAAGGGATGATGAAAGTGCTTTAATATATCTGTCAGGTTTCAATATGTTATATAGCAGGTTACTAAAGTGGTTACAAGACACATGTGCTTCAAATCAATGACAATGTTATAATCTAGGTGGAAAAGGTGCTTGATGGTTAGTGACAAGGTTGGTGACTGTGTTGAGTGAACAAGATTGCCGATGGTTGAAATCTATGGTTGCCCACCATCGCGTGATAAAAAGTTACCAGGTCTTTATTGATCACGATATCACGGGCGAGCACCACATGGATTTCTTTGGTGATGCATAATATGGTGGGCCCTTGCTACTGTGATGGAGATCGTGTTAGCTTGTTTTGGCAACCGTTTGATGATCTGACAGAAGTGAAAGATCGATGGCTGATATTTGAATTTGCATCTAATGCGATTGGAGCCATTTTTCCAACGTGCAAGCAAGCTTTAATGGAGGATGAGACAAGATGCACGTGCTTCAAATCAATGGTGATGCATGTGCTTACTATGTTATATAGCAGGTTACTAAAGTGGTTACAAGATGCACATGCTTCAAATCAATGACGATGTTATAATCTGGATGGAAAAGGTGCTCGATGGTTAGTGACAAGGCTAGTGACTGTGTTGAGTGAACAGGATTGCCAATGGTTGAAATCTACGGTTTCCTGCCATCACGTGATCAGAAGTTGCGAGGTCTTTATTGATCGCAATATCACAAGAAAGCGCCATGTGGGTTTCTTTGGCGATGCATAATATGGCGGGCCCTTGTTGTCATGATGGAGATCATGTTAGCTTGTTTTGGCAACCGTTCGATGATCTGAAAGAAGTGAAAGATCGATGAATGATATTTGAATTTGTATCTAATGCGATTGGAGCCGTTTGTCCAGCATGCGAGCAAGATTTATTGGCGGACGAGACATTTATTGGATTAATTTGATCGAAATAAAGAGACTATTATTCTACCCTATTGTTCTCACAAAGAATTCAAACATCTTTGTGAAGCAGTTTTAGAGCCAAGGACGAAGTTATGAGTTGCCATAGCAAGGATTTGGGTTTCTGCAAAGCGTAAAGCCATGAGTTATTTTCTATACTTCCTGGCTAATTTGATTGAGAATTTGGGGAACATTGTGGTTACTTGTCGAAGAGATTATTGATAATTGTTCTAGGGCTATAGGTTAGTTTGAATTGTGAGAGATTGCAAGGTTCTATTCTGTAGTCTCATTTTTCTATTTAGCCCTAGTTTGTTCAAAGGTTTAAAATATCAAGGAAGCACTAGTTTACCCAAGATGGCACCACCAAAACAACATTCTGGCCAGGTTGACTATTTACATAGAAATTTATATGATGACTTCCTGAATCAATTCCCATCGTCAACTAATTATAGGAAGAGGGGACTGGTTTTGATGCGTGGATGAGCCCTAGGGGAGGGGTTAGTATATAACTGCTCCAATATTTCCGATGCTAGGGTTCCCATGATAGGTCTGGAGATGTTTAGGCTATGGTATGGACAAAGGAATTTTCCCCACCCCTTTTCAAACAGATGGAAGTATGAGATGGGGAAGCTGGTGGTACCTAATGTATTCCCTGATGTGGATTTGCTTAGGGTAGTGGCTGCACGTTATGAACCTGTTACATGGGTAATTAGAGATAATGATGGAAGGGTTATGCTGAGCATCAATAAGGAATAATTTCAACAGGTTTTTGACTTGAGTGAGCCTAGCTCCTTCTTGGTTCATATTGATCTTGAGGAGATAAAACAAGAGTATGCAAGGTCAAAGGCACTTTTCAGGGTTAAACTGCTCCCACCTCATCTGGCAAGGGTAGGAGGGTCAAAGTTCTATATTAGCCCTAGTGACCAAGAGCCTTTTAGCTAAACTATTTTGTAAATCACTTCTTGGCCACCTTTTACTCATTGTGCTAGATTTTGGGTTTCAACCCCAATACGGTGATGCCAATTGCCTACATGTTTATGGGGGTGCAAATACAACACCCAAACTTCTTAGTAATCTATGATTTTTCTTCCTTTTTGGCTGAAAAGATACATGAAGGGTTGTTAAAGTTGCAACAAAAGGATGCAGACACTCCATTCTTCATTCCATGTTGATGTACATGTTCTTGTACAAGAATGCTGATTTCTTCTATGAGAAGATGGAGTTAAGGCAAATGGTTAATGGAGAAAGATTGCCAGTGCAGGCATGGACTACAAACATATCTTATAACAGGGAGAGTGCTAGTTTTGTGCATTTTGATAACTTTTTTGACTCTAGATTGAGGGCTAGGTTGATGGTAAATGTACCTAGAATCCTTGAGGAGTTACATGACTTCCTCAGACCAAAGGGAAGGAAGCCTGAATTAAGAATTTATCACAACTGGGGTGACATTATCCCATACCCAGTCAACACTATCTTGAGAGTGTATGGTTTCCAAGGGACTCCACATATCCTGCCATACAATATGCCACCAAGACTAGGATTTGTAGAGGTTATGTGGTAGATTGGTTGTATCCATGAGGACAACCTTATAGGGAAAGGTAAAGGAACCTTTTTCCCTGATTACACCATGGTGTCAGACTTTGTGTTTTCTAAGGGAGGTTGGGTCCACTTTGGGAAGTTTTTTGATGATTACCATCTGAGGTGTGGTCCCAAGAGGCAACATGATCCTGAGGGCTTCTTTGCCCTTTTCAGACAATGAATAAAAGGTGGCAAGTTTGTGCATGAATTCAACTTTCCTGAGGATCTGATTAGGAATGAGTTTGATCTGAATAAGCAGGAATTGAGCAAGGAGAAATGGATAGCTTATGAAAAGCTATTAGCCATTGTGCATAAAATGGATCCCAAATATGATCCATTGATGGATTTTAGCTCGTTTCACAAGAAAATTGACTTTTTGATGGACAACTTCAAGGACACCATGGGCACCTTAATGACAAAAAAGATAAACTTGGAGTTGGATCAAGGTACATAGGAGCCAAATTCCAGGACTACTAAAATGAGGCCAACATACCAATATACAGTGAAGTGGCCTCTCTATAAGAGAAAAATAAATGACAATAGTGATGAGGAAGAAGAAGATAAAAAAGGAAAACAAATCATGAAAGCATCAGCACAACCAAGTCCAAAATTCAAATCACTTGGGGGAATCAAAACCATTGATTTGGACTCATCACCAAAGGATAGTCCTTCACCACCACCATCAGAGCCAAGCCCTAAGAGGCAAAGGATTGAGAAAATATAGGAGGATCTGATGGATGAAATTGTGGTCACAGACCAAGATATGCAAGTTGGTATGCCTTCTCCTCCTAGGCCAGTTGAATTGGTCTTGTCTAATTTGGATATGAAAGGGAAGTGTGTGCAAGATGCCAGGATGGAGGCATGTAAGGCATTTTTAGATGATGATGCATTTGTCAAGACTCTAGTCTTCTTACAATTGGTATGGAGAATGAGGCTAAAGGAATATCAAGACAAATGCAAGAGGAGAAGAGAGATAAGACCTAAAAGGTCAGATCAAGAGAATGATGATGAAGTGAAAGATGAATTGATGGAAGAGTTTAAGAACATCACTCCTGAGGAGGGGAGAAAACTAGTGACTCAGGATGGTGTGTTGATTTTTCCTGAATGGGACATAGCAGATGTAGTAGCATTTAATGATATTCTAAAGTCCAAGCATCCCCTATAGGATTTTGAGGAAGAGGTCAAGGTAGCATTTCAAGATTCTACCTTCAGTGAAGAATATGAGACTTTATCAATTTGGGCTTTAACTCCTCAAGGAAGAAATCCTAATGTCACTAACATTAACTCAAACCTAAGGGGAGGGTTAATAATAAAGAGAGCCTCAAAGACCTCAACTACAGAGGCTACTAACTTAGTTGTGAATGTGGCCAAATTGGCCTAGAGGACTGCTAAGAGAGAGGAGTCTAAAAAGAAGAGCCTAATGGAGAAGTATAATTTCATAATTAGAGAGTACAGAAAGGTGCAAAAAAGGAATGTTGAGCTGCACATTGAGGTGGATAGGATGAAATATAGGCAGGTTGGAGAGACATCAAGTGCTCCAGGTATTATGACATTGCCATCCACATCAGGATCAGTGCCTCCTGCTTCTCCAATTGTTTCTACACCAAGGTCCCCTATCCAAACTCCTTCCCGCAGTCTTGCATTAGAGCCAATTGGGGAAGAAATTGAATACTCTGCTGATCCCACAAAGAAGCAATTAATGCATAGGATTGTAGAGTTATAAGCAACTTTAAAGGCAAGTGAGGAGGGAGCACTTGTAAAACAGGGTGAGATTGTTGACACAATTTTGAGACATTTGAATGAAAAGGTTGATGGCAGATTGCCATTAGTGTATTCTTTATATTCTTTGTTATTGGATTCAATAAAGAATATTAACAGGGATCAGGAGGTAGTATTACCATTAATTGAGAAGTGGATCCCCAGAGCCAATGATTTAGACATAATGTACAAAGCCTCAAGGTTTGATACAAATAATAGGCCCTAATCATTGAGGCCTACTCAAGTGTTAGTTAAGTCATTGCAAGGTTTTCAGGCCTTACCAGATGACTTGAGTAGGAAAATTAAAGAATTGGTAAAGGATTTTGATGATTGGAGTGATGCCTCTTTACTTGATATAATTAATGAGCAAGGAAATGCTAAATCACTGCAACAGTGGCAGGATAGAGAAAATGAGGTCATCAATGCACAAATTAAATTAATTTGTGATGATTTAGATTATGACATGTTGGTGAGCTGTATGGACAAGATCACTAGTACCAACTCATTTTTGGAATCTTTTGAGAGAGAAGCAAACTAGGTGGTGGTTAAGTACACACCTTATAGTGTTAAGGTGAATGAGGTAATTAATTTTGATTGGACAACTGATGAAGAATACTAGAGATGGGTAAATGTATACTTAATTAAGGAAGAGTAAACCAGAGTTGGATACTGGCAGTTAACAACTCAGCTGCTGCAGTTACAACAGATTCCAGTTTGTTTTGATGATAGTCTTGGCGCGGGATTATTGAAGTTTTTGTTGCTGCATCAACCATTCTCAGTGGGCAGGATGAACAAGAAGATTCTCTGGGGATCAACTATTATAACAAGTTTTTGAAATATCACAAGGTGATCCAAGATGTTGGTGACATGTGTACTTCTGGCCTGATGCTTGTTTGCTCCTTCATTTTCTATAAGAAGGATTTCAAGGCCAAAAGTATGAGTTAGCAAGTTAAACATTTTTGGTTGAGTCTAGGTGAAGTTGCAGAGAAAATTGTAAAGTCTGATGGTTTTAGAGAAAATGCAATTTAGGTTTTGAGTCATTCTATAGTAGGTCTTGAATTCATGGGGATTTTGTGTTTTACGACAGTACTGGCATTTGAATTGAAATGATTTATTTTGAACTCATGTCTCTCCATTGTACAAGCATATCTGAATCTTGAATAAAATGATCAAGGGTTGTTTCGTTCATCTCACTGTTGTGGTGTGTATGATTCTCATTTTAGCTTTAATTCAAAGAATTAATTAAAATGCTTGAATAGAATTGTAGGTGGATATGCTTTTGTGTAAGGATTTGATAAGTAGTATTGGGTTAGAATGCACGTTGATGAGATTGTAAAGCAATGTTATCAAGGATCTTACATGTTATGTGTTGAATCTATCATGAACCCTTAAATGCTCATGAATTTGAATCCTCCAATGGTATATGGCACTAGTCTAAGTTGTACTTATTCGTGAGGTTCAGTATTTGTTTGTCTTTACATAGAGCTTGCTACAAATTATAAATCAAGAAATCATTGACACATTTGGTAGTAATACTACCATTAATGTCCTAGCTTTGAAAATGAGCGTAACTGATCTTTGAATTTACCCACTATCACATCAAATGTTCTATCGGAAAGATAATTGAAAATTTGGGCGATCCTTTTATTCAGGCTTGACTAACGTTCATTAAACATTCTTTTTGTCAGGGAGACATTACACCAATATCACATAATCTATCCATCTGATTCATATAAATGTCACCAAGAGTCACCCTAACAACTATCTTGATCTGTTTGTGTCTTCATTGGCAAGACATGGTGTATCGCTAAGACATTCAATAATTTTGCCGATGTTATAAGTATCCCCAATGATTATTCCTTCGATCTCAAGTATGTCGCCAAGACTCTTGCCGATGTAATCTTATCGGCTTGACATAGTGGGTCGGGAGGAAATTTTGAACTCATTCTGATAGCATTTGTCTTGGTGATAGTATGTTTCTTTGTTTTGTCGGCAAGACAAGATGAGTGTTTCGGCAATGATATTTCATCAGCGTGACAAATGCACTTGGGATGACTCAGGGATCTTACTCCGATGGCATTGGTTTGGACAATACAACTCCTTGTGCTTTGATCGGTGAGACAAGACAAGTTTCTTGCCAATGGAACTTCATCGGTGAGACCTATATGCTCGATATGACCTATTTATTTCACCTTGATGGAGCTTTTCTTGCCGATGATATGGGTTATTTGAATACTAGATTTTGGAGGTTTTTCATGATATCAAATGGTCAAGAATGATGTGATCATATGTGACTATGATGGATTATACTCAAGATAAGGTTTTCTTAAGGGAATCAATGAGTGCAAAATCATTGTAAAGGCTAGTTGGTTTGTGATGAATGTTCTAATGTGGGCCTCTAGCCTATCTTAGGTCTTTGTAGTAGTTTTTTTAATTCTTTGTTATCAGTTTTTCAATGTTCTATACAACGGCCAAGTTTCTATTTGCAATCTGCTTTAAGTTGGTCATTAAAAAGAGATATATGGTTTGTTTCCTTATAGAAATAATGCATTTATAAAATTCATGTGTTTTTCATTTAAAATAATGGCATTTGGTAATAATAAGAAGGAAGTGTGAAGTTTGAAAAGTCATATTTTCAAATTTATTTTTTTGTCTTTTTTGAAACAATTAAATAAGTTTGATGCATAAGAGGATTCAATAAGTTGTTTAGAATAGTAAAATGGTGTCAATGTTTGTGATGAGGAAAAATGAATTGGATAGTGGTTCAAAATTGGTTACAAGGTTTGAAAGGGATGTTTAAGTTGTACTTTTTAGAGTGATAAGGTTGACATTAAACTTTTGAAATATTTTTAGTTCATATTTTTAAGATAAAGATTCTTGTAAACAAAAAAAATTGTTTTAAATTTCATACTTGGAAAAGAAAAATACAAATGTAATAAATGAATAATAGAGAATCATGCATGAGAAGAAAACACCACCTACAAATGCAAATAAGTTATTGGAATGACATAAAACATATGATAAAGTCAAATATATTATTGGTATTTCCCTTTCTGACATTAAATTTTATTATATAGATTTAGATAAATCATCATAGGAAATTTAGGATAATTTCAATAAAATATTTGGAGCAAAAATAGTTAATGTGAAGTTTTTCCTAAAACTTCAACTATTTAGATTCAAAATGAGAGATATAATCACTATGTCTAATCACATAAGAAATTTTAGATCTCTCATTAGACAACTGGTAGAAGTCAAGGCTCTATTAGATGATGAAGATGCTAAGGATATTTTGTTAAATAGTTTGAAAATACAACAATTTTATTTCTATGCTTAGTCCAATAACTTCTCAAACACAAGAAGATGTGATTTTGGCCCTATTAGGAGAAGAAAAAAGAACAATGGAAAAGATTTAAAAGTTGATTCTCAACATGAGAATGTATTATACTCATGAGGTAATAATAATAAAAAAATAAAAATGAATGTTATTATTGTAAGAAAAAGGATCACATAGTGTGGACTTGTATAACTCGAGCCAATGATGTTCTTGAGGGAGAACTTAAAGAAAAATCAAATGATGTTAGCGTAGCCTATATATATTTGTTTGTTTCAATCAACATGTTTTGTTGTGTGGAATGTAAAACTTAAGGTAGGGTGTTGGAATATTAAGATTAACATTAATAAATTCACCTTACTAACTTGTTTATTTTTGTTATTAAATAATTAGTTATATTGTTATAAGATAGTAGTTCAAATGGGAAGGTATATTTGAAAGGCTTTGTAAAAGCCATAGTGTAATGTATTCCCAAATGAACTGTATGATATAATTATTATTTTGAGTGTTTTTATGTGCAGATATAAGTTCTCTTGACTTTTCCAATATATTTTTTATGCTCTATTAGCCATGATTTCATGATTAATTTTCCACTTTCGACACTACTTCTTACTAACTTTGCCATCCAAATTTGGCTCTTAGACTAAATATTTCATAAAGGTGCATTTTAATTTTCTTACTATCACCTTTGGCTGAATTTTTAAATTGGTTCAACCATGCAAAAAGTGTGGTTACTTTTAATTATTTCCACTTAAATGTTGGTTACAATTTTCTATTTTTCTTTTCCATTTATCTAGTCACAATTTCATACTAGCATTAGTACTTGAAAATGGCAATTTACTTCTACTTAAAACTTGTGGTAATTTCATTAATCTCTTGCTACCTCTGGTGTTGAATTGGACTAGTTATGTCATCTAGGATTTGTTCCTCAATTTTTTTTACTTTTTTCAAAAAATATTTATGATGGTTATACTTGTATTACTATGAATGGACATAAATTTGAGGATTTTGGGTGTTTTCATTCAATTTTTCATGTTTTCCCCTTAGCTCCTACTTTATATGTGTTTTTTATGGAAGCCTTTGGATATATGTTGGCTAATAGTATTTCATGGAACCTTATTAAAGGTGCTACTTTTCCTAACTCTATAGCCAAAATATTCAATGGTCATTTTTCTAATGACTCCTTTCTCACTCTCTTGGAGGACAAATGTGACATTATTTAGGATATTCAATGCCTAGATATTTTCTGGAAAGCTTCAAGGTCAAATATATAGTGGCATAAAACTCAATTTTATAGGAAATACTTCTTAGCCAAGCCCAATTGGTTCAATTCCTATGCATAGAAGGGGGTTGATCATAAGGAAGTGTTGAGATTCCTAAGCATCTCTTTTAACTTTTAGGTTTCTCCTTCCTCTTTAAGGAAACATATAATTTATAGAGCTGAGAAAAATTATCATATTAAATTATGAAGCCCATTTCTTTGGCAAGGAGATTCCATGTGTGTTCAAAAATTCTTGTTGCACACATTTCCATTACTCATCTTGCTAAGAACCTTGCAAATCCTCATATTTGAAGATTGAAAAAATCCAAAGGTATATTTTATGGCCTCCCTTTAACCAAGGAAAATGGTTTCACAAAGTATCCCAGGAGTTTTATTATTTCCCTCATGACTATAATAGGCTTGGATTGCTTTATATTCACTACTCTAAATGATGCCATAATTTTAAATTTAATTAACATACTCTAAAACCTAATGAAAATAGGTTGTAGCTCGTCAAATTGGAGAAGTGAAAGGTCAATACCAACGCTAAGGAAGAGTTTGGAGGAGTGAAAACAAGGTCAATATTAGTGTCAAGGAAGAGTTTGGAGTTAAAACAAGGTCAATACCAACGCCGACGAAGAGTTTGGAGGAGTGAAAAAAAGGTCAATACTAGTGTCAAGGAAGAGTATGGAGGAGTGAAAACAAGGTTAATACCAGCACTGAGGAAGAGTATAGAGGAGTGAAAACAAGGTCAATACCATCACTGAGGAAGAGTATGGAGGAGTGAAAACAAGGTCAATACCATCACTGAGGAAGAGTATGGAGGAGTGAAAACAAGGTCAATAATAGTGCCGAGGAAGAGTATGGAGGAGTGAAAACAAGGTCAATACCAGCTCTAAGGAAGATTTTGGAGTTAAAACAAGGTCAATACCAGCACCGATAAAGAGTTTGGAGTGAAAACAAGGTCAATACCAGCGCCGAGGAAGAGTATGGAGGAGTGAAAACAAGGTCAATACTAGCATCGAGGAAGAGTATGGAGGAGTGAAAACAAGGTCAATACCAGCACCGAGGAAGAGTTTGGAGTTAAAACAAGGTCAATACCAGCACCGATGAAGATTTTGGAGGAGTGAAAACAAGGTCAATACCAACATCGAGGAAGAGTATGGAGAAGTGAAAACAAGGTCAATACCAGTGCCAAGGAAGAGTATGGAGGAGTGAAAACAAGGTCAATACCAGTGTCGAGGATGAGGTTGAGGGCACTCAGGGAAAATCAATGACCAAGGGACAATGAGTACTGTAAGTTTGGCACCCCCATTCTCTTTAACCTGCAATTTTCATGCCTAGTTTCCAAAGATATTCTCGTACATTGGCACTCCCATTCTCTTAAAATGGTATAAGATAGACAAAAAAATTAAAATAGCTTAGTCTTTCACATTTTTATCGACTAGCCTCAGGTCTTGGAAAAACTCCCATAATCTACCCACATATTGGTTGTTGGTGGGAACATGTTATTCTTTGTTGTACGACCTACCTCAAATCTTATGTCCACAAAGTTGCTAAAAACATAAAACAATAAGAAAAAAATTCGAAGGTACAACTAAAAAAGGGTTATTTCCTTTTGGCCTTATCTACCCTTTATATTTCAACATAGCATGGAATTATGCTTACATAACATAAACTCAAAAAAATGGAAGTTTATAGGGGCAAAGGAGCCCAAGTATATGCTAGGCTAAGCTAGATATAATGAATGGAAATAGAGGCATACAGTTCTTCTTTAATACCTCCAACACAAACATATGTAAGGAAATGTCTCCTCCCTTCTTGGTAGTGATAACCTCCTCCACACACAACCCTTAAAAATTATTAATAGAGGAATATAATCTTTGAAGAAATCAAAGTTGATTCTCTCCTACCTAATGCAATTAGTCATTTTATCCTTACAAATATTTATAGTGATTACTAGAGGCACATAGACCAATTCTTCATAATAGAAGAATTTGATCATACTTTTCCAATGATGGAATTATGAGAAAACCTTAGGTTAAATGAATAATTCCTAGCTAAGTTCTTTAAATCATGTCCAACCATATAAGAGAAGACCACTGCTATGTGTACTTGGATACCATGGAGAAAGGTTCTTTGGTCTCTTTCATCAATCAAGGTATTGTTAAATTTTAACACCTAAAAGTGAGAATGAAGAATCTTTCCTAGGATGGTGGCCAATTATACTTCTCAACACCTAGATTACAAAATCCTTGTCAATATCATTGCCATAAAAATTAAACCTATTGCTTGAGATATAGTCATATAGGTAAACAAATTGGATTTCTTGATAGTAGATACATTCTAAACAATTCAATCCTTGCATCAGAGATTGTTGAATGGGCCCAACGAACCACTCATGATGCCCTTAATATTAAGTTAAAAGTTTGACAAGGCATATGATTGCATCAAATGTCCTTTCATTTATAAAAGGCTCAAATAGATTTATTTTTAACCCTAAATTATTATCACACATTCAAAATTACAAAATACTAGTTGAATGAAGAACCTTCATTTGAAGGTGATGTCGTCATGACCTTTGAATGAAGAACCTTCATTAAAAAACGATGCCATGTCAAGAATTTCAAATGAAGGTATTTTTTATTTTAATTATTTCACGTCCAAAATTCTTTATAAAAAGAAACTTTGCATGAAGGACCTTCAAATGAAGACCTTAATTCAAAGGCCCTTCATTAGAAGATCCTTCATATGAAGGTTAATTTAATGCCATCCCATTATATATCTTAGAGTTTTTAGAGATATTTATGTTTTGAAGTAGAGATTGGACCATAAAATAGTGTCACCATGACTCTACCAAGATATCCATCAAATTGATAAACCCTAACTTAACAACCACAAATTCACAAGAAAATTGCCCCTTTTAGCCTTAGGGCATCAATTCAATGCCAAGTTTCTTGCTTTAAAAGAAACCTAAATGCAATGAACCTCTATCATACCATGATGCACACCAATCCACCGAGTTATAGTTCCAAGACAATGTGTGGATTGGTGGATGTCATTTCTATTTAGCCCTCAAACCCTTACATAGGCAAAACAAGGCAGTCCCTGTATTTGATTATTTTCTCCCACAAAATAGTGATTGAGCACTTCAAAACAAATGCAAATGAAAGGGAAAACATATATTTATCTACACCAATGATTTCAGAGAATTTCAAGCTTGTAAGGATCCATACAACACAAAAGAATTTCAGAAAAATAGTAAAAACACATAAAATTGCTTCAAGAATGTGGTATTTGATATGAAATTTTGGTATCAACTCCTCCAACAATTGCAATGGGATGGGAATACAATATGATAGAAGTGGGATAAGAAATGCATCGTTTGAAGCATCAAACCAATATGCAAAGATGAAAGAAACTGCTAACCCCTTAAATTGAAAAAAATTCTTTTAACTTTAAGTTTGTTGGGTAGCTAATTATTAAGCTATCAAATCCTACGATCATACATAATCAAAATGTGGTTTCAAATGATTATGAGCACTAAATTTCACTATTTGAAGATGTTGAAACCTTGTCATAGAGAATTAAAACATTGATGCGACCACTCATCCTACCTTAAAACATACCAAAATTCTCCTAGCAATTAGACATAGGAATATTTAAGATGACTTAAACAATTTTTATTGCCAAAGCATAAATTTATGATGACTTTACCAGGCCTAGTACACACTCCCTCCCCATTAACCACTTAGACATATGGAAATTAAATGTAAATTTGCTGCTATTTTTAGTCATGTAGGTGTCCAATAAACCACTTGGTGGTGTTTCCCTTCAAGTTTATTTACTTGAATGAAGAGAAAAAGTCCTTTGATTACAATTAGAGAATACATTTGAGGCCTAGGTTGTGTAACTAGTGGACCATAGTCACATTTAACACTTTTTACAAAGTTTGGGAGTTAAAACGTTAAGTAGATTTGATTTGTGATGGACACATTTGGATTGTAGTAATAATAACTTGCAATCTATCAAGACTTGATTACCTTATAACCTGCCAAATTATAGCGATGAAATGATAGATTAATCATAATGTCACCTTGGGATCACATCACCATAAAATAACTTCATCCAACATCCTTATGAGTGTAGGTACCACCAAATAGGTATTTTTTAGATCTGTCTTCCTCGAGCGAGTGAAATTCAAGAAGAGAAGAGGAAAGCGAGACATGTAGTAGGTCTAAAAGAGGAAGATCAACTAGAGGTCAAAAGATTAGAAGAAAATTTCGTAAACGCATGGAATTTTTTCTTTCTGAAGGGGGGTCATGTTCTTATGATGATGAGAGCATAGGCAACATCAAGGTGCCCTTGACGTACAAACATCCACGAAAAAAATGGGTACCCAAGGAACTTCCTCCAATAAACACCAATCTTTGTGTCAACGAGAGGATATATCACATATCACCATCGTCATTACATGGTTTGGGCCTATTTTGCATGGATGACATAAAGGTCTATTATGAAAAAGTTATTGAATTGATGGAGTATGTTGGACCCTATTACAGTTACAAAGATTGGATGTAGCTAGTTCAATATACACGAAGTATGCGTAGGTATGCACTATCAACAAATTATATACAACTAAAAGATAAGGATCAAAATAAAGGAGTGTCTAAGTACATTGATGAAAGACCAAAAGCATCAAGGAATATTGCAAGGTTTATAAATAGTACATGACCTAGGTCAAAAAAAAGCAACCCAATTGCATATTTGAGGCACGAGAGGGAAATCGTGTATTCGTATGTGCGATAAAATCAATAACTGCAGGGGAAGAGTTTCTAATTTATTACAATTTGAATCGCTTAGATACAAACAAAATTACTATGGGGGTTGTATGTACTTATACCATTTTACCCAACCTCCAATTAATGACTCCAATATACCATTTTATTATTATGTTTTTTTTCATAAGCCTATTGGTTTCATTTCAGTAATGTTTTTTATATTTAATTTTTGTCACAGCGGGACATTGATCATACGAGGAAGGCTCCCGTGCAGAGCATAGATCACAATCCATCTTCAGGTGCTTCTACCTGACAGGTTTACCTCATTGTAATTGTACAAATTAGATATGAGCAAAATGTTTTTTTATTATATTTTTTTCATGAGTATATTGGGTTAATTTCGATAATGTTTTTAATATTCTTGTTGCAGTTGGCTGATCGGGGAAAGGCACCAGTATTTACAGGAGAGCATCCATATGGAGGTGCAGTCACTATTATGCGATGATGACATCACATTTTCTACAAACCCTGTGGATATGATGAGGAAGGCCCAAAAAAAATGCAACGAAGAAATCTTTAAGTTGGTATTCATAGTGCCTCAAACAGATGAGATAAGAGAAAGGGTTAAAATATTGTCTGAGAGAGCACATAACTTGCAAGTAAGCTGTCATGAGATCTTTAATTATAGCATAAGTTCATTCATGGTTTTATATTTTGTACTCTTTTATGTCATGAACTAAAATATGTGTTGTTTTTATAGGATTATTTGCGTCCTCATCATGCTGTTGGCCATGGTCAGGGTACTACAAGTGTCAATCCCGATCTTCCTGCACATACATTACATCATCTGACCCCATCATCTGTGCCTATATTGTCGACTGAAATGTTGGCAACACATACCATGTAGGCATTCAGTAGTGCACCCTCTGGTAGTGAACACATGCCACTACATGTGTTAGTACATGTACCTGGGGATGCAAAGGCCACTAGTACTGGTGATGTTTTAGCAGCATTTTATGGATCTTCCCGTATTACTAGTACGGGAACATTGTCGGTCACATTTGTGGTGACTGAGGATTTCGTTCCCATAAAGATAGAGAAGGTCCCAGGTACTTTAAAATGTTTTAATTATTATTATATATAATCCAATTAAAATTTACTTATTGATCACTCTTTATAGACTAATGATCCCATGATCATTTTGCAGGAAATGGTGTTTTTTATAAACATCTAAGTTATATTACATTGGAGCTCTTCGGGCCCACCATACATACATGGTGGAATGTCCAAAATCAACATTTAAAAGATGAGCTCATAAACCATTTAGTTGTGTTGTTCAGTGATAAAACATTCAACCAAACCAAGGTCCTTAAGAAAGCTGGTACCTATCTAAAGTATGTGAGGGACCAATATAGGTCACATTTAGAGAAGAACAGAAAGTACGAGCGTCCCCCCATGATTCTGGAGAGGGAGTGGAAGGACTTGGTGTCAGATGGAAAGGAGAAGGCTGAAAAGAAAAAAAGGAAAAACACCATCGGGCCAAGGAAGGTATGTGATACTATCAACAATGTAATTATATATTGATTACTCTTTATTTTTACATAATCTAACGTATTTCAAATTTTTCATAGGCTGCCCAACACATCAAAGGCAACAAAGGAAAGACTAGAAAAACATGGGCAACACAAAATTGGCTTTGGTGGTTATAGGAAATTAGTCGCACGAATTGTAAGTATCAATAAATGAAATATTGCATCCAAATAATAAATTGCAAACAATTTTAGTTTTATCACACCATAGAAGCAAAATTCATGATCTCTTATACAAAAATGCAGCGCTCTGATTTCAACAGAGTGCCCACAGAAGAGGACCTGAAGATTGCCTTCCAGCAAGGCTATGGAGCCCTAGTTGAACACCTAAGAGTCTTGAGTGGGAAAACAAAATCTTCCACTACATCCAACACGCAAGTAAATAAACTCAATAAAGTTTATTTAAAATTGAATACTTGTGCAATCTATTCAATATTAATTTCCACCATAATAATGTGCCTATTTGTTTTAAATAGATAAGCAATGATAATACTGCACATGACATTGGAATACAACCTAGTGAGGGTGGAGCACAACCTGCAGATGAAGGCCATGGTGTGCATCTCGGTACTGGATGTATTCATGTGCTATACAAAAAATAGTATGGAATAATACAATTAAACATCTTTAATTGCATTTGGTGTATTAATTAATGTAACCTTTCATGTTTCAACTTTAGAGCATGTAGAGCGTGATCAACATGTTGAGCATGATCAGGCTAGACAAGATTAGGAACATGATGTGGCCCCATCAGGTAAAGAGGACCACTCTAATGTTTTTTTAAACATATTTAATTACAATTGGTGTATTAATTAATGTAACCTTTTGTGTTTCAACTCCAGATTAGGATTTAGATGGTGTTCAACATGTTGAGCATGAGGCTATAAGACAAGATCAGGAACATGATGTGGCCCCATCAGGTAAAAAGCACCACTCTAATGTTCTTTTAATTAATGAAATACTTGAAACAATAATAATAAAACATATCAATTTAACATTTATTTGCTATTGCAGCAGACCCCCCTTGCAATGGCGTCCACGTTGTGAGTACACGACTAGGCATAGATTAAGATCATGAGCAGAGCTCAAAACAAATGAAGGGGGGACAAATGGTTTTGAAAATGATACTCCACTTCAGTTTTTTTTAGCTGCAAAAAAGAAACAAAAAAAAAGTGATTGTAATCATATTATGACAACCATATTTTTGATAATATGTAAAAACTAAAAAAATGAATGTTATATGTTAATGAATGAATTTGAATATGTTATTGAATAAATGTTATATGTTAATGAATGAATGTTATATGTTATTAATGGATGAATGAATGAATGCCATATGCTATTAATGGATGAATGAATGAATGTTATATGTTATTAATGTAGGATGAATGAATGAATGAATGTGAATATGTTAATGAATGAATGTTATATATTATTAATGTAGGATGAATGAATGAATGTTATATGTTATTAATGGATGAATGAATGATTAATGTTATATGATTAGGTATGGGGAATTGAGAGTGATGTGAGGGGGGGGGGAAGGGGACAAATGAGCTTCCACCTTCATGTGGTTGGCCCTGTTAAATAGAGAATATTAAACTATTCTCAAAACAAAGAGAAGCTCAATAAGGTAATGCACTTTTCAATATAGGAAATACATCATTTGAAACATCAAACCAATATGCAAAGATGAAAGAAAGTGCTAAATTTTCACTATGAACATTGTGTTGTGTGTGGATTTGGTTTCAAAGCTCCGTTTCTTTTGTTTTTAGTGGTCTCTAAAATTTGACTTCTGTGCATAATAGGTTAGTGGAAAATTTGACAGCTCTAAAGGGTTTAGAGGCTTGATTGAGATAGATACATAGATATTTGGATCTTGTTGTTGATGGGAGGCTTCCACTAAACCATGAAATTTTATACCATCTGCAGTTATGCAAAAATTTCTCTACTTACATTCATTCAACTTACTGTAATATAATATTTGACAAAAATCTCCTTTTCATTATACTTAGATGGATTTTCATGCCCTGTTCCAAAGCACATGTTTTAGAACAGGCAAGAAGGATGCTGGCAAGGGTTAAGGAATTTGGCTTTACACCTGCCAATTGCATAGTTTACTTCATTCATCCAACATATTGCCAATGCGTTTCACAATTGTTGGAATCATATCCTATAATTACAGAACTAGTAAAATTAAAATATGTAAGTTTCAAATATGGAATTACATATCTTTCTATAAATTTTTGAAAGAAAATATCAAAATGGAGAAGTATTAACAAAATAATCTGCATAATTTCTAAGAGATCAGGGAATTTTTTTGTAGATTTATCTTGAATATATTTAAGACAAAAGTAACTTATAGAGATTGAAGCAGAATATCAGTAGTCTAAAATCACCAGTCAACATATCTTAGTAGTATCTCAATTCGAGAGAAATAGGTCCACTATCCATTAGCTAGTAAAACAAATAAAATCAATTCATAAGATTATTCTGTTCTAATAGGGTTGACTGGTTGCTTGTTTCTTTTTGATTGTCAGGAAATCATCAATATACACTTGGTTTTCCCACCTTCTCTTGCCTCATGGCCAAAGATTTTCTATAGAAGGCATCAAATTAACCTTCAAGATTGAAAATGGAAATGAGTACAAGGTCAGTATAACTTAATTCTAATTGGGTATGATTTTATTTGTTCAAGACCAGTTTAGATTCATTTTCTGCTCACACTACTTTTATTTACATTTATGTTTTGCTAATATCTATTTTCCTTTACATTCATATTCTTCTATACATATTGTGTTTACAATAATGTTTTCCTTAATTTAATCTAGGGGAGAGGACCCAGTACCTGAGCATGTTTCAATAGTTGTGATAGTAGTGGTTTATATAGTGCCCAAACCTAATTATTTGATTCTTCTTACTGATCCAATTAATACTTTCTAGTTACTATGATTGATTATGAGGATTTAATCTTTACTTGATTGTGATAAACTTAGATTTTTTGGGCTTGTCTTACAGGTGCTTGTTTAGATGGGTGAGGATTGTTTCTTGTGCTAATTTTTTTTTATTTGTTAATGCTAAGCTTACATAGCTGAATCAAGGGGTAGAGGTTGTCCTCTTCAAATGGAATAAGGAGAGTCAGAAGTGGAAGATCATTCCCATCTATAAGTTTCGTGTGTAGCTACATTGTATGGAATTATTTTTCTTGGGTATTACTTAAATTTAAAATTTTGATTATCTGGTAAAAATCATGTTTCCATAGAGGGTTTGGAGGCTTTATCTCACAATTCAGATTGCTTGTGTCACTGTGTTTTTCTATTCAATATGATATGTATCTCAAGGATGATATGGATCTGGTTCTTCATCAACTTAATGAAGAGGAGCCTTAATTCCATGCTATTAGGATTTACTGTGAAGCTAATCCAAAGTTTTTCATTGCTGCTCGAGGCCATACTATAGTGCTTTCTCTAGGAAGCCCACATGATCCCCATCAGGTATCTTCTTTTTGTAGCCTCTAAATTTCTTAGAAGAAATCAACAACCAGTTTTTCTAGATGTGGCTCCTTGTTTACACATTAATATCTCTTTTGGCAGAAATGGATCAAAATGGATTCACGGGGTCTTAAAGAGAAGGCTCTCAAACATGGAGATCAAGAGTGGGACCAGGTAAAACTATTCATAATCATGCTCATATTATTTTATTGACTGTCTAAGAGCTAAGTATCCAGGATAACATTTTGTATTTTTCTATTGAATTTCTAGAGTGAGAATAATTTTGGGTTTCCATCCTATTTTTTAGTACACTAGCTAAGTATCCAAGATGCACTGCAGGTACTTTTTCTCACCAAATTGCTCATTTTCCACAAAATTAGATTCTAGTGTGTAGTTTAATATTCACTAGTTTGATTTTTTCTTTTTTAGAAAAATTAGAATCCAGTTTGTAGGTTGTGCTTGCTATCCATGACAGTCCCCTTGATCTCATGACTCATCATAGGTTTTATATTTTTCTCCAATTGTTGATCATCAACATCAAATGTGGCCATCATAATATCATCCATAGCCTCCATATTCTACAATTATTCATTGCTCATTTCTCATACATAGTAACCAAATAATGCAAACCTAGAGCTTGGACTGTAGATGCATGCAAAAAATGATAAATCCCTACCTTTGTAAGCCTAATTAAACACAACAACTGACATGTTTGATATTTTAAACATTCACATGACTATCCTTTTTCTACCTTGTAAAAACTTACTCAATGCATACAATAATTTATTGAAATGCAAAGTTGAATGGCTTCTTAACTCTTGACACTAATGTCTTTGCATTTGTCAAAATAGGGTTAATCATATTGTGATCTAAATTTTCATAATGAATTCTTTCAATTTGTCCTTTATATCTGAGCATTGATGACAATCCATCTTGTTTTTTCTACCCCTTTTAAATGCTCATGGTCTTGGCACATCAACTTTCTCTCTTTGATTGACCTGTCCTTATGTCCTATCATTATCCCTATGGATACACTTTAGAGCCTCCTACTAAATTTAAATATCACCCAGAGTCACCCTGATAAGTATTTCGATCCATTTGTATCTTCATCGACAAGAGATCATGTATCGCTAGGATATTTTGT
Organism: Sequoiadendron giganteum; assembly: GCA_007115665.2. Classification (NCBI taxonomy): domain Eukaryota; kingdom Viridiplantae; phylum Streptophyta; class Pinopsida; order Cupressales; family Cupressaceae; genus Sequoiadendron; species Sequoiadendron giganteum. The sequence continues at coordinate 76,321,133 of CM021102.1, forward strand.
AGTTTCCCCGATGTGGTGAGTCTCCCTGATGATTATTCTTTCGATCTCAAGTATGTCACCAAGACTCCTACTGATGTAATCTTATCGGCGTGACATAGCGGGTTGGGTAGACATTAAGAACTTACTCTGATGGTATATGTCTTGCCAATATGCTTCCCTCATGGTTCATCAATGCGAGAAGATGAGCATCTCGCCGATGAAAATTCATCACTGAGACCACGGGCCAGTCCTCCTGATATATATTCTCAGACAATTTTGATCACTCTAACAGTCTTGATCTTTCACTGATATGCCTACATTTGAACAAATAGTTTAAAAAAAAAAAATTGCATTGTTTCATCGAATTTTTGATGAACTTCCAAAAGCGTCGACGAATTTGCAATACATCTGATGAAAATTTCATCATAATGAATTTCCTATTTCATCGCGAGTTTGATGAACTGCTATCATTGTTATTTTGATCTCAAGTATGTCGCGAAGAATCCTATCAATGTAATCTTATTGGCATGACATAGCGGGTCGGGTAGACATTCAGAACTTACTCCGATGGTATATGTCTTGCCGATATACTTCCCTCATGCTTCATCGATGAGACAAGATGAGTATCACACCGATGAAACTTGATCACTGAGACCACATGCCAGTCCTCCCATTGTATCTTCTCAGGAAATTTTGATCGCGGTAACAGTGTTGATCTCTCACCAATATGCCTACATTTGAACGAATAGTTTTTTTTTTTTAAAATTACATTGTTTCGTCACATTTTTGATGAACCTCCAAAAGTGTTTGATGAATTTTCAATACATCTAATGAACCTTTCTTCGTAATGACTTGCTTATTTCATCATGATTTCGATGAACTACTATCATTGTTCTTTTGATCTCAAGTATGTCGCCAAGACTCCTACCGATGTAACCTTATCGATGTGACATAGCGGGTCGGGTAGACATTCGGAAATTACTCCGATGGTATATGTCTTGCCGATATGCTTCCCTCGCGCTTCATCAATGAGACAAGATGAGTATCACACCGATGAAACTTCATCACTGAAACCACAAGCCAGTGCTCTTGATATATCTTCTCAGGCAATTTTGATCATGGTAATAGTCTTGATCTCTCACCGATATTTGCAATACGTCAAAAATTTTATTGTAATTGTGACAAACTTCTATTGTTGATCTGACGCTTTGGAAAAGGTATTCTACTTGTGTTCTAGCTATTGTTCGTCGCTAGATCGATGAAATTTCCATTGCTCTTCTGATGAACTTGCGTCATGATTTCAACGTTTTAAAGTTTGTCAGAATATAGACAAAAATTGAGTGACGAAAATTATTTCTGTGATTCGTCGGTATTCTGACAATAGATCATCAAAATTCCAACAAATTATCATCAAAAATTGGAGTCATATACAATAGTGCAACAAAGTGGAATATGTGATAAAGGAAAGAAAAGATAACACGAAACACTATTGTAACACAGATTTTGGCACTACAAGACTCTCTAATAATTCTAGGGTTTTTCACCTAAAAGGAGAGATGTAGGCCAAAATGCATATGTTACATTCATAGATTAGGGGTTGATGTGTGATTAGGGATGTGATTGTGTGTGAAATGTGATGATCTAAATGCAGAAAACTAAAAAGGAAATTATTTATTGAATGCAAACTAAAGAAATGCAAAGTGCTGGAAAACACAATGTTGTATGCAAACATGTACAAAATGACCTAAAAATGTAAACTAAACTAAACTAAATAGAAAGATATGAGACATAATGTGTGCACCTAGAAGCTAAAGGAGGATGAGATGGAGGTCTGGAATGTTGATGATATTGCTATAGAAGTCGACTGGGACACTTTTGCAAATCTGGGCGACTTAGTCACAAATTTGGAAAAACTATTCCAAAGCTCGTTTCTACCAAATGGGTGTCTAAATATGCAAAAATCACTAAAAGGAATGTCCAGTGGGACTAGCTCTCCATTGTTGGTGACTTAGTCCACTTCTAAATTTCTACAAATTCGGAAGGGGGAACGAAAGCCCTCGGTCTGCACTTCGGTTCTTCACAAGTTTCCACTTCTAGAACTCTGATTTCTAGGCTTGAGAGTGAATTTTAGTGGATGTTTGGAATTTTCAAGCAAGGAGAGGTCTTCAACAAGTCTTCAAAGACTTCAATGATCTTCAATGTACCTAAATATGCAAACACATAAGGAGAGAAGGAGCAAATGTTGATTGTTAGGGCATGGGAGTTTTCCTTGGTCAAACCCCTTTTAGATAATTAAATTAAATGAAGAGGTAATGAAGTAAAACATGAAATAATGGAGTTAGTTACCTTGCCTTGATGATTGATCTTGAGTTGTTGCAGCAATCAGCCTTTGAATGCTTTAGAAAGATTTCTTGTTGACTTAGAATGCTCAAACCCTAATTTGATTGAGAAGAGTGATGAGTGATGGAGAGAAGAATAGGAGAGAGAGTTAGGAGGAGGAATTAGGGTGAAAATGATGAGAAAAACCATTATTTATACATGTGATGCCCTAATTTCCCTCAGAATAATACAACATAGGCCGACCTTAGGGTTTGGGAGACAATTTCCCGCAAGAATTTTGCCTTAATTTTGAATTTTAAGCCACATAGGACTAAGTTTCCCAAGGCGGTGATCTTGTCCACCTGGGCAATTTTGATTGGATTTCAGGAATTATCATGTGGTTAATGATGTTTGTTAGGATTATCTCACAAAAAGCACACTAAATTAAGGCATGTAAGTGCATTAAGGGGTCATTATGCCATAAGAAAGGTTTGATTTAGTGATTAAAAACCTAGAAAAGTGTGAAAATGTGTTACAACACCTTGACACAAGGCTTGGAAAGGGGTAAAAAGAGGTTCAAAATCCATAGGTAGGGGCCCAAATGAGTGAAAAGTGTCAAGGCTACACTTTTTAGTGACACATTTAGCCCCTACTTTAGTGAGAGGATGAACTTGCTTCAAAGTCACACTACAGTAGCCCAATGGAGATGGTGAAGAATGAAAAATATGGAGAAGTTGGTCAAGCCCCCAAGATTCAAGATTCTAAGTCAAGGAGACATCAGTGCAAGAAGACACATTCAAGGGTGAATGAATTTTAGCAAAACAAGATACATGATCATGCGATGTTAAGAACTAGAAGGAAGAGAAGAAGGAAAGTGGAAAGAGTTGGATCAAGCTTCGACCGTTTGTCTAGCTAGTTGTGGATCAGATCTAGGCTGTTTGTCCAAAAATATGCATACTCACCTTGGGGCGATGAGAATTTTGGTTGTCTACCAGGTGAGAAGGCCCAAAAAGGTGAGAAACATACACACGGCTGGTATGCACTCACACACACAAAGGTGGCTATGGGGAAAGTTGTGCTGCTAGTTGGGCTTCCCGCTCAAACCATACCAAAGTTATATCTCCTGATAACTTTGATAAGGCACCACAAAAGAGAATGATGTTTACAAATGTGAAAATGGTGTAAGGATTGTTCAAATGGATTTTTCTTAGTTTGTGTAAGGTCTCATCCTAGGGAACATCATGCGTAATTTCACCAAGAGAGGAAAAGTGAAAATGGACTCATCTTGTTTCCAAGAGAGGAAAGATGTAAATGTCTCATCTTGAGCAACATTGTACCTAATGTTTTCAAGAGAGGTAATCGCAAGAAAAACAAAATCACACAATGAAATGTGAGTGTCGATGTATGCCTCCACTTTAAAGTGGTTGCTAACACCATTACTGTGAGCAATTACTTTAAAGTAGAAGAGGAAATCGATGTCAAGAAGAAGATAGTACGTCATGTGTGATTCAACTTAAGACATGTCACCCACATCCCAAGCTTGCTCTTATATGTTCATGAAAGGTTATCGACTATTCAAAAGAGACAATGACAAGTGACATACGAGGAGAAGGATGCCTAACCCCTTGCCCCCACTTAGTGCAAGACAAAGGTGAGATGAAATGCAAGCTAGAGTGAAAATCAATATTGATTAGAGGAAGTAGGTGCCCCCACATAAGGAAGAACACCAAAATCCCTAAGATGTTGGATTTTACTACTCAAGGCCTTACATTCATTGGTATAATGACCTTGGACTCAGTGGTAGGCACAAATGGAATGTTTTGTGTAACATTTCTTTTGAGTTTTGGGAGGAAGGGAGATCAACTAATCTTGGAGGAGTCTCAACAAGATGCCCCCTTGATCAAGGGGAGAAGGTTCTCCTTTGGTTTGCAACAAAGAAGTGTCTTGCTTAGTATAGGAGGGCATACTTATGCAAGGCGCTATAGATTGTGAGATTTTGTACACTCCTTTAGAGGAGTGTGTAAAATCCAAATCAGTAGTGGGTTGCGCGATGACATTGGTATTAAGCAAAGAGTCCTTTGTTGGTTTGAATGGTTGCAAAGGATCAATTTATAACGTTGGGTTAGAAGGGTGAGTTAGGATGGTGTTGGTGGGGGTGAAGGCTTGGTGATTTTGATTAAGGGATAATAACCGAGACCATGATTAGATGTTTACATGTTAGGTTTGATAGGGTTGCAGATACCTTGTTCACAAGAACCACATCCTTTTCCACTGTAGCCAAGTTGTTTCAGAAGTTCATAACCTTTTCCATAAAGCTATTCCATTGCTTTTGGATCAGGTGTTTGTTTGTGATTTACTTCTTTGTCTAAAGTGGATGAGGTGGATGCTTGTGAAGGATCTGTCGAGTCTTTTGTTGATAAGACTATGGTTCCCTTTTTAGAGTCTTTGTGTGTGATCTTGTATTCTCCCAAGGAGGTTGGTGTGAATTCTAAGGAACCCCAATCATCATCTAAGAGCTTCATGATTTTCTCAAGAGGTTGTTATTTTTTTGTTTGTTGTGAGTATTACACTTGGGTGGTTGGTGTTAATGTGTTCAAGGGATTTGATTCATTTTTCTGAATGTTCAAGCAACTATTAGGTTCAGGGTTGGCACCAAGTGTGTATACTTTGTTATTGTAGATGTACTTCATTTTATGATGAAGAGTGGAAGGAACGTCATTCATTGCATGAATCCACAGTCTACCTAAGAGAAGATTATATGAGAGTTCATGAGGCATGACGTGAATCTTTTTTTCCAATGTGGCCATTCCAACTATGAGAGGCAAAGTGACCACACTGAGCGGTTGCTTTTGACATTGTAAAAATCCCCTAATTGATAGAGAATCAGGTTGAATGTTTGATCGATCAATTCCAAGCCTATAAAAAAGGCTCACACGACACACATTAAGGGAAAAGACTGTATCTACAAGAGTTATCTTGATCCCTTTTGTTTTGTATTGAGAGATTATTATGAAATCTTCATTTTTTTTTTGCACTTCCAAAGGAGGGAGCTCACTTTGGTGAAAAACAATATCAGAATTTATTCCATGAATAATAGCTGCTATGTCATTTGGTTGTGTATTAGAAGGGATAGGAAATTATTGTAAGGCATTCTACATCATGTTGTGATAGTGAGGGGAGGCTTGAATAAGATCCCATAATGATATCTTGGTAGGAGTATTTCTTAGTTGGTCAACAAGATCATACTCCCTAATGAGTGAATTTAAGCAAGGGGCAATAGGTAAGATGGGATTAGGTAAAGGCGCTGAGGGTGGTTGTTGCGGTCGTAGATTGTTTCTTGTTTAATGTGTGTGAGCAATGGTATTATGACTTGATTGCTGCGACACATTATTTTGAGGTGGATAGAGGATGAATTCAGGTTTGTTTTGAGTTCAAGGTTTGTTTGAAGGGGGGTAAAAGATAAGTTGAGGTTGAATAATATTAACATCCTTGAGTAAGGGAGAGGCTAAGGGTGTCTCTTCATGTGTTGCTAAGGATTTAATATTATTATTGTCATTGTTATCCTTATTGTGTATCATGATATCCTCCCTAGAGGAGAGTGTTTAGGAGAACTACGAATCACATGTTCTTGACATTCGAGGGTTGGTTCTCCTAAAATGACTTCATTGCAAGTAGGAGAATGATCAATGGGGTAATTTTATTACACAATAAGGATTTCTCTAGGTGAAGGGGGATAACTAAGAGATTCATGATGTTCACATATTATGTTTTCTAATAACAAAGTATCTTCTTCACAACAAGGAGAAATACTAGGAGAAAAACAAATGTTATTGTCATGATTAGCTAGATTTGTGTTGTCCACTAAGAGAGGTAATAGGAGAGAAACAACTAGGATTCTCATAACTCTCATTGATTGGTTCTTCTAACAAAATATCTTCATCACTAAGGGGAGAGATATTAGGAGAAGAACTAATATGATTGTTAAGAATGTCCAAGGTTGTATCTTCTTTCACTAAAATACTCTCATAGGGAGAGGGTAGGAAAGTTTTATTAACATGTCTAGATGTGTAAGCTATTAACATTGTTTAAACAAAAATGAAAAGTACATGTAACCATTTCATGCAATGTTTCAACAATATAAGCAATGTATATGCAAAGATACAAAACATTTTTATCCAATGTATGCTAAGCTTTAAGAATGGAAATAATGTACATGCAAGAATGAAAAACACTTTTAACGAACTTATGCAAAGATTTATAAATAAAAAACATAGTATATGAAAAAGTAAAATTACTTTGATCAATGTTATGCGAAATTGGAGAAATGTGAGCATTTTCAGATCTAATGATGAAATGATTTCAAGAAGGACCATCCTAAAATGATGATTTTGAGCTAGAAGCATAAAACCAATGTTCCCAAAACTTTCTAGACTTACAGTATATGATACTAGGAGTGTTAGAAAGCACAAAAATGAGGTTTTTGGTGCTGTAACAGACAATGAAAAATCTAGAAAGGCACTAGGTCGCCTAGAATGGCAAATTAGTCCTAGTTAGGGTTTTTCTTAAAATTTACAAAAATTTGCAACTGTTTTGGATGGGTTTGATGTTGGATAAGTAGAAGAAGAAAGGTAGGTGCAGATTTTGGATGAATGGCAATGATTGGAGATGTAAGAATGTAAAGTATATACAGTTTCATGCATGCAAAAATGTGAAACCCTAGAATGCGACTTAAATAATGCAAAATGCAATGCAATGCAAACCTAGGATGATGAAGAACTAAAAATAAAATAAGGTTTTAGGAATTTCAAGTTCACCAAAATATAACAAATTTTTTGGCACCACAAGAATCTCTAACAATTCTAGGGTTTTTCACCTAAAAGGAGAGATGTAGGCCAAAATGCATATGTTACATTTAAAGATTAGGGGTTGATGTGTGATTAGGGATGTGAGTGTGTGTGAAATGTGATGATATAAATGAAAAAAACTGAAAAATAAATGATTTATTGAATGTAAAATAAAGAAATGCAAAGTGCTGGAAAACACAATGTTGTATGCAAACATGTACAAAATGACCTAAAAATGTAAACTAAACTAAACAGAAAGATATGATATAGAATGTGTACACCTAGAATTTGAAGGAGGATGAGATGGAGGTTTGGAATGTTGATGAAATTGCTACAGAAGTTGACTGGGACACTTGTTCCAATTCGGGCGACTTAGTCCCAGATCTGGAAAAACTGGTCCAGAGCCTGTTTTTGCAAAATGGGTATCTGAATATGCAAAAATCACCGAAAGTCATGTCCAGTGGGACTAGGTCTCCATTGTTGGTGACTTAGTCCACTTCTAAATTTATGGAAATTCCGAAAGGGAGAACATAAGCCCTCGGTCTGCATTTTGGTTCTTCACAGGTGTCTGCTTTTGGAACTTTGATTTCTAGGCCTGAGAGTAACTTTTAGTGGATGTTTGGACTTTGCAATAAAGGAGAGGTATTCAAAAAGTATTCAAAGACTTCAATTATCTTCAATGTACCTAAATCTACAAACACACAAGGAGAGAAGGAGAAAATGTTTATTGTTAGGGCATGGGGGTTTGCCTTGGCCAAACCCCTTTTAGATAATTAAATCAAATGAAGAGGTAATGAGGTAAAACATGAAATAATGGAGTTAGGTACCTTTCCTTGATGGTTGTTCTTGAGTTTTTTTAGCAATCAACCCTTGAATGCTTTAGAAAAATGTCTTGTTGACTTAGAATGCTCAAACCCTAGCTTTTTTGAGAAGAGTGATGAGTGATGGAGAGAAGAATAGGAGAGAGAGTTAGGAGGAGGAATTTGGGTGAAAATGATGATAACAACCCTTATTTATACATGTGATGTACTTATTTCCCCAAAAATAACACAACACATGCTGGCCTTAGGGTTTAGGAGACAATTTCCTACAAGAATTTTGCTTTAATTTTGAATTTTAAGCCACATAGAACTAAGTCGCCCAAGGTGGCGACCTAGTCCACTTGGGAAATTTTGATTGGATGTCGGGAATTATGATGTGGTTAATGATGTTTGTCAAGATTGTCTCACAAAAACACACTAAAGTAAGACATGTAAGTGCATTAAGGGGTCATTATGCCATAAGAAAAGGGTTGATTTAGTGATGACAAACTTAAGAAAGTGTGAAAATGTGTTACAAAACCTTGACACAAGGCTTGGAAAGGGGTAAAAAGAGGTCCAAAATCCATAGGAAAGGGCCCAAATGAGTGAAAAGTGTCAAGGCAACACTTTTTGGTGAGACAACTACAAAAAAATACTATGCTACTATGTGTGTAAATATGTGGAAACAACAAATAAGTTAAACAACACACCAATGAAACATTGTATCAAAGAATCTAATTTAAAACTAAAGAAACTTCAAACCCAATAGATTCTTTAAAACTGTCCCATTGTCCTCTATCTCCAAGGATTCATTTTAAGCTGCTTGCTCTCAAATTGTGTAAGCATAAGCTTAACAAAATGATAACCTAGAGAATGAGTAAATATGCAAAATACATTCTTATGCTAAATGATGTGAGATAAAGCTATGCTAAGATATGATGCTGAGATAATGAAACTAAGAATAGATTATGCAAGCTATTCTACCATGATTATTTATGCTAAAATGATGAAAGCTAAGATGCAATGCTAAGTTATGAAACTAAGATATTAAAATTATAAATACTTGATTATTCAACTATAATGCTCATGCTATGCAAACAGTTTCTAGGATTTTCAAAGAGCTAAGAGGTCTTATTTATAGATTTTTGGAGGAAAAATCTTAGTTGGCAAAGATCAACAGTTGAAATTTTGTCTGGTAAGATGAACAGTGAGAGATGGAGAAGTTGGAGAGAAAGATGGAAGCTAGATGTTTCCAACCCATAAAAACATTTCACTCAAAAATAGAGGAAATTTTTCATTTGTCAAGTTTAGTTATGAGTTAGTTTTGGTGGTTGAAGATAATTCAATTAATTAAATAATTAAATAATTTAATTTCATGTGACATGTGGATTTAGAAGCTTCTAATTAAATATTAAAAATATTTAATTATGCGTGAAAAGTGAATAAGAAATTTCTAATTAAATATTAAAATATTTAATTAAATGTGAGACGGCCTTTTAGAAGATTTAAAGATGATTTATGATTTGGAAAAAGAAAAATTATTAGAAGATTTAAGATTTTTGAAAAAAGAAGAATATTTACTTTATTTGAATTAAAAAGTAAAATTAAAGCAATGTGATAATTAAATTAAATAAATTGTGAAACTTATTTAATTAATTAAGAAGAAATGGAAAAATGATAATAATTAAATAAACTTATTTATTTAATTAGAATAGAAGAATTAGACAATGAACAATATAAATAAATAATTAAATTTATTCATATGTAGATTGAATTAGAAGATTAATTAAATAACTTGTATTTAATTAATTACCAAACTTATTATAATGTGACCATTTTTAGGTGTATACATTTTTCCCCTCTTTGATGTGATGTATTTTACACATTATTTCAAAGAATTAAAAAGTTTGCCCCAAATTTGAATTTTGGAAAATTGATGCTTGCATGCCCCCTCGGGTGATGAATTGGATAAAATTTTGAATTTTTTGGATTTTTGATTTATTTTCTTTTTGGAAATTTTTGATGATTTTGAAAATTATATTTGATTGGCTATCTGATTCATCGACCGATAGAATGATTTGGTGGAAATTTCTTTCAAAATACTGATGTGAAGATGAAAAATGTTGATTATGCCCCATGGATAAAACAATGCCATAAAATTACCCTCCATTCACCCTTAAATAGGTAAAAAGTAACTTTTGAAGATCATTTGTGCATTTTTACCTTAGTAAATTGAGAAATTTGAGCTCTAGAGTGAGAAAAATGGCACTTCCCATCCCCCAGCATAGATTTGAGCGGATTCAATGACACTAGCGCCTGGCACATTATGCAGCCTTGGTACATATTGCGTAAACCTCCTCGTGATTTGATTTGTCAAAAGTTTAAATGTTTTCGATACGTTTTTCTTGTTCTTCACACTTTTTCAGTAGAATAGCGCATATGATAGATTTTATAGCGCATATGATGAAAATCATAGCGCATTTGAGAAGTTTTGTAGTGCATTTCATACTATAGTGCATTTAAAGAAAACTGTAGCACATATGATTGGAAGTATAACACATTTGATGTTCTAGCGCATACAATGAAAACTGTAGTGCATATGATAAATCTTGTAGCGCGTATGATGAAGCTATGCTAGTTTGCATGATTTTGCTCCCCAACTGATGATTTTTTGATTGATTTAGCATGTGATGGTGAAGCTTTGATATTCAAGCGATGATAATTGATAGGTTTGATAGGATAACTGATAAATTTTTCCTCATGATGTATGAGGAAACAAATAGTAAGATTTGATAAATTTTCTTTCATGATTGAAAAACAAATAGTAGGATTGATAAATTTGTCCTCATGGTTGATCAGAAACAAATAGTAAAATAACTGATAAATATGTCCTCATGATTGATGCTCAAAATAAACAATAAGCTAACTGATATATTTGCTTTCATGATTGATGAATTTTTTTTTGTAGGATTGATAAATTTGCATTCATGATTGATGAAAAACAAATAGTAGGATTGATAAATTTGCATTCATGATTGATGAAAATAGGATAGATTAATTTGAGTGATTGCTTTGATCACAAACAATGATTTGATATGTTTCGAATGGATAGTAGAGATTAGGGATTCTTCAGTTTTGAGAGCAATTCTCGAAGACCTAGAGTTTGATTCGACTTCTTGTTCAGGCAGGCTGAGATTACATTGATGTTTGAGATGCCAGAGATGCCTCTCAATAGGGGTTTGTTGACTACGCTCACCGAGAGGTGGCACAGCGATACAAACACCTTTCACCTAGCAACAAGAGAGATGACGATTACTCTTAAGGATGTTTACAAGATTCTGTGGATTCTAGTGATGGGTGGGATCATGAATTATGATACCAGAGAGCAGGGGGGAACGAAATCCTTGAGGAGGGTGTTTGATGATGAGCATATTTTTGGGAATGAGATTCGATGGGCCGAGATGACTGAGACATACATGCCATTTCCTAGCACTAATAGGATTCATACGTGGTTTCTTATGTCCCGACCATAGGTCTAAGGGACTCGCTATTAGATAGGGTCAAGTACTTGAGAGTATGGTTATGCAGGGTACACAATACACCTAGGGATCATGCATGCTTTCTCATTTATACCATGAGCTACATCAAATAGTATAATATAGAGGGAGGAGCATGGGTGTTGGATTTTCTCTGCTTCAAGTCTAGGCATGAGAACACATAGGAGTTACACGTCCTGTGGTGGATAAACAACGTCCAGTTGGGCGGCCATACATTTTTGCATATGCAGGTGTTTTTGTCTAGGCTAGGTTGGGAAAATTAGATTACTAGTAGTGAGTTCTTTATGATTTGGATACAATGACATGGCATCCATACTTAGATTGCGAGCAATGGCCAGAGGATGCCAGATTGATGCCATATGTGTTTATTTCACGATACTTGATTGGTTGCACCCCATACATGATTGAGAGATTTCTATTGAGTCGGGTGCTTAGAAAATATGGTTGGATACAGGGGATTCCCTAGGGTTCAACCATTTATGCTCATCATTAGTAGGAGATTTCAATGTGGGGAACTTGACTTTCATTTGATGTAGCTACTGTAGAGTCCACTGCCTTGGGTGCAAATATGTGGGATTACAGGGTATTCATTCTAGATGGGGGGATGACAATTGATTATGTGCAATATTTTACATCACATCCATTTCCATGACTTACCTATCCCAAGGATCCTTTAGTATCACTAGATGGGGACAAAGAATAGAGATCCGGGCAGAGGTGCAAGAGAGAGGAGATGGAGGAGAGTGGGAGTGAGGAGGAGACTGATGATGATGATGATGATGGAGATGATGGAGATAGAGGTGGGGGTGATAGGGATACCCCAATAGTGATATAGATACCCCAGAGGAGACACTCTGTTGTAGGCAGTGGGACCGATATAGGAGGTCCATTTGGTTAGGGAAAGATAGCCACCCTATAGGCCACACTACAGAGCTTACATAGTCAGCTATCATAGGCACATGCCACTATACAACTGTTACAAGCATAGGTGACCACTCTGAAAAATGAGAGGGATATAGCGAGATAGGCTGGTGAGTAGGTAGTGGCCCTATTTGAGAGATTATAGAGAGTGGACGAGGGGAAATCCATGGGTGTGATGATGGCATAGGTCACATGAGTTGCTAGAGAGGCTGGGGATTATCATGGCCAATAGAATGAGGTTGTTCCTATAGAGTAGAGGGTGAGCTATGCAACATCTAGATTAGGTCACAAACACTCTCATACCACCAACATGGGTGTGACACAACCACCTCGCAAAGACCCAGGCCCAAATCCAGGTATAGTTGTTGCAAGTGTAGGTACTTCAGGTGTAGGAGGTCTTGTGAGACTAGCAAGTCTTGGGGGAAGTACCTCATAGTCCCATGATCCTTCTTGATGATGTACATTTGATGAACTTTGTATACACATTCATTTTTGTCATATTATGATATTGTATCTCTCCTTGTTTCGATATCCTTGTACATTTGACATTGAGTTTTGATTTTATGAGATGCAATAGACATTGTTGATCTACGCATGTATCTATTTTATTCTATGATGGATGCTCATGTATGCATTTATATTTCTATATGCTATGTTTCTTATGATAATGCCATGATGACATATGTTTATGGATAACGATCCTTGCAAATGGATATATCTCATGATGATGCCTATGCTTATGATGTTTATGAATTATTATGATTATGATGCGATGACCTATGATGTAATTATATCATATAAATGATGTTTTAATGCTATATGAGATGAATGCAAATGATATGCAATGCGATGTGTATTTTTATATTTTTCCCATGCTCCCATATATAATCTAATGTATGGATGTATGATGATGATGCGATGTGATAATGCTTTCTAAATGCTTTGTAAATGGATGTAATGATGATATGATGTAAAAATGATAATGTGATGGAAAATTATTATGTCTCTAAATGTATGGATGATATGAAAATGAATGAGTAATATAAATGAATGAATGTTTTGAAAATGATAAATGATGATGAAAATGATAATGTAACTTAAAATGAATGATATGATAATGCAATTTAAAATCAATGATATGATAATGCAACTTAAAATGAATGAAAATGATAATGCAACTAAAATGGATGATGTAAAAATGATAATGAAATGGAGAATGAAACCAAAAGGAAATGAATGAAATGGATAACGATAATGAGTGAAATGGATAATGTTTTTTTTGTTAATGTCAAATGTACTCAATCTATTATTAGAGGGATATGTTGTCTTTGATCCTTTGCCAACATTGGAAAATATATAATGCAGATGCAAAACTATCATGAATGCAATCTATAATGCCCATGCAAATTTTTCATTATGAGAGCTATTTTATGCTTGTTTATCATCATTGAACTTTTGAAATGTTGGAAGTTAGTACAAGCATCAAAGGGGATATTTACACTGATGATGACCTGAGTACCACTTTCATGATTTTTGATATAGCAAGTTAATACAAGCATCTAATTATAATTGAATCAAGATGACCTGAGTAATGCTTGCATAAATGGACAAGAGTTAATCGTTTTCCTATACAAATTCTGAAATGTCATCAATGATATGTTGTAGAGCATGTCCCATGAAAAATTTGCACAGTAATAATGATCAATTCATAGATAATAGACAAAGAAAAATCATACTCCTTCCTTGCTTCTCTAGTCTAGGACATCATTGAGTTGCTCCAGAGGTATGATAACAAAAATCCATAAAACAACAATTCAAACTTTTCTTAAAGTATTTCAATCATTATTCAGATTAGATCATCCATTTTGATTTGAAAACTCAATGTTATGATTTCTGATATGTGTTTTGATCATGTATGATTGATTACCAAATGTTGTCTTGTCCTTGTTGTTTGGTTTTGTTTTTGACGCGTTTGTTGTACTAGCATTTGTCTATTTTAATAGCTCAAAATTCAGTTGCCCTTGTTGAGTATGTATTTTTCTCCTAGTTATACACAACCGATTATTATGGATATGTACAATGTTCACCAAACCATGATGGAACACGATTGCCTCCATGATGCACAAATGATGGATATATATGATGCTGCTAAGATGATTATGCTGATAGGATGAAGGACATGAACTAATAGATGGAAGAGCCAAGTTTTTACCATTTGTTTTTATTGCACTTTTTTAGATTTTTAGATTTTTTTTTGTTGTTACCAAGATGCCTGTTTGCTAGGTTTTCATCAAGGCAACTATTTTTTTATTTTTTTTTGTATTTTTGTATTTTTTTTCACTTTTTTTTTGTGTCAAAAGGATGCCTGTTTGCTAGGTTTTCACCCTGATGATGATTTTTTTGGGAATTTTTATTCTATTTTTTATATTTTTTTCAAGACTTTTTATGCCGAATAGTTCATACATAGAACTTCTTAAGATGAGTGCTATTGATTGGATCTTCAAACTGGTCCCCTTCAGGTGTAGAGAGTTGATAAGCTCTAGAACCATATACTACAACAATAACAAATGGACCCAACCAATTTGGTTTGAACTTTCCTTTCTTCTCCATATCTTGTTGATTGCGAGGATTTTCTTTTAGGACTAGGTCACCTACTTGAAAAGTGCATGGTTTGACTCTGTGATTGTAGCTATGGGACATAACTTGTTGATAACACTTCAAGTGATCAGCTGCACATTGTTGTCTCTCATCTAGCAGTTACAGTTCTTGTAGTCAAGAAACTCTATATTCTTCATCAGTTATGAGTCCCTTCAGTGAGACTCTGAGAGAGGGCATTTCAACTTCTAGTGGCAAGATTGCTTCAGCTCCATACACCAAGGCATATGGGGTG
This sequence comes from Sequoiadendron giganteum, assembly GCA_007115665.2. NCBI lineage: Eukaryota > Viridiplantae > Streptophyta > Pinopsida > Cupressales > Cupressaceae > Sequoiadendron > Sequoiadendron giganteum. Next base: position 76,336,443 of record CM021102.1, read on the forward strand.
GCTCTTGTTGGTGTGCGGATGCTAGTTCTATAGGCCCACAAAGTTGGATTCAATTGAACATACCAATCACTACCGCCATCATTGATTGTCTTCTTCAAGATCTTTAGGATTGTTTTATTTGAAGCTTCCTCTTGGCCATTCCCCTGTGGATAATAGGGTGTAGAGAACCTACGTTGGATATGGAATCTTTCACAAAGTTCGTCGACATATTGATTCTTAAAAGGTCTCCCATTATTAGTGATAATGGAGCTAGGAATGCCATACCGACATATGATATAATTCAGGATAAAAGATGAAATTTGCTTGCTGGTTACTATTGTCAATGGAGAAACTTCAATGCACTTGGTAAAATGTTCAGTTGCCATGATTATAAACTTGTGTCCATTTGATGAAGAGGGGTGGATTTTTCCAACTAGATGTAGTCCCCACTGAGAAAAGGGCCATGTTGTAGTGAAAGGCTAAAACTCTTGGGCAGGAGCATGAATAAGATTTCCATGTATCTGACACTTTAGACATTTCTTTACAAAGGTAAAAGATTCCCTTTCCATGGTTGGCCAATAATAACCCATTCTAACAAGTTTCTTAGCTAAGGTCAACCCACTTGAATGAGTACCACAAATACCACCATGAACTTCTTGTAAGGCCTTTTCAGGTTTCATCACATTCAAGAAATCTAAGGAGTGTACCATCAAGACCACATCGGTAAAGGGTTTCAACGATTAAGGTATAGAGAGAATATTGGAGTATAAAGTTTCTCTTTTGATTCTAGGAAAAATCTAGGGGTAAGATATTATCTTTCAAGTAGGTATAGATCTTTCCATATAAAGGGGAATTAGAACCAACTAGATGACAAATGATTTGGGTCTCAGGATTATCATAGGTAGGGGAAAATAATTTTTCCACCATGAATTCATATCGAGTTTGATTCTTTGATAGTTGTAGTAGCGAAGCAATTGTAGCCAGGACGTCTACAACTTTGTTGTCAATTCTTAGAATTTGTGTGAACTTGATTTCGGAATTTTTTTTTATTAAAGTCATCAACCATGTTCTTGTAAGGAATGAGCTTGTCATCCTTGGTCTGATAATCATCATTGATTTGGTTAATGACAAGTTGTGAATCACCATAGACTTGTAGTTTTGTGATCCTCTATTCCAATTCTACTCTCATTCTAGTAAGCAATGCTTCATATTCGACTATGTTATTGATGCAAGAAAACATTAAATGATAGGATTTTGGAATAGTATTCCCCTGATGTGTGACAAATAAAATTCCTACGCCCGAGCCATGTTGTGTATAGGATCCATCAAAATATAGTGTCCATGACTTCTTTGTTGTTACTTTGAAAACATTTGCATCTGGAAATTTAATATGCATTGGATGATCTGTTTGTAAGGGTGCTTTTTCCAACTGATCCACTATGACTTGTCCTTTGATGGATTTTTGATCTACATAGTGGATATCAAATTCACTTAAGATCATTACACATTTGGCTAGCCTACCCATTAAGGTAGCTTTTCTCAAGCGATACTTTAATGGATCAATTTTGGCCACAAGTTTAACTGTGTGAGCTAAAATGTAGTGCCACAAGTTTGGGAAAGAAAAAAGCACTGCTAAACAAGCCTTCTCAATAAAAGTGTAGTTGAGCTCATGACTTGTCAAGGTCCTGCTAATGTAGTATACAACTCATTCTTTCCCTATTTTATCTTCTTGTGCCAATAATGCCCCCAAGGATACCTTTGTGGCCAAAATGTAAAGTATGGGCGGCTCTCCTAGTATTGGTGGAACCAAAAATGATGGAATCATCAGATATTTTTGATTTGATTGAACGATGCTTCACACTTTTCTTCCCATTTGAAAGGAACATTTTTGTGCAAGAGATGCGTGAAAGGAAAACTCTTTTTTGCTAGTTGTGCGATAAACCTTCTGATAGATTGTAGTCATCCCTGCAATGATTGAAGATGACTGATATTTCTTGGTGGTGGCATCTCCATGATGGCTTTGAATTTTGATGGATCTACCTCTATTCATTTTTTTGAAACAATGTATCCTAAAAGCTTCCCAGATTTGACCCCAAAGACACACTTCTTTGGATTGAGTCTAGCCTTGAATTTATCCATTCTGACAAAGATTTTAGATAGGATTTCTAGATGTCCTTCTCTTGTGTAAGATTTTTCTAATAGATCATCCACATAATCTTCCATGAAAGTGTGCATCATGTCATGAAAAACTATGGTCATTTCTCGTTGATAGGTCGTATATGTATTCTTGAGTCCAAATGGCATCACATTCCAACAATAGGTACCCCAGGGACATGTGAAAGTAGTCTTGTCTTGATCCTCAGGCACGATCTTGATCTGATTATATCCTAAGAATCCATCCATAAGTGAGTACATGGCATGTCCAATTGTCAGGTCCACAATTGTGTCAATGCTAGGTAGAGGAAAATCATCTTTCGAACATGCTTTATTTAGATCTCAAAAATCTGTACAAATTTTGATATGCCCATCTGGTTTTGATATTGGTACAATGTTATACATCCATTCCACATAGACAATGGACCGAATGAACCCAACATCCAATATTTTCTTCAATTCCTCTTTGACCAACAATGCGACATGCAAATGCATCTTTCTAAGTTTTTTCTTTACTAGTTTTTCCCCCGACATTATAGACAAATGATGCATGATGAGATTAGGATCCAGTCTAGGCATATCCACATATGACCAAGCAAAGTTGATTTGATTGGATTTCAAGAATTCTGTGAATTATGGTATTTCTTCCTCTATTAATGAAGCATCAAGTTGAAGGATCTTTGGTTGTTCTACAGTGTCTATGTTGATTACTTTCGTTGGCTCTTTCAAAATGGAAGATCTCCCTTGGTAGTGTTCTAGGAGAGTGTCAAGTTTCTCATCTTTCAGTGCCTTTGAAATGTTTTCACCGTTAGATGCAATCTTTCTTTTTCCTTTTTCATGATCTAACACTATCATTTTTTGGTTTTCACCATTAGATCAATCTTTTATATTATTGATTTTGCAGCTAAAAAACTTGGAACTCTCCCAATTGAAATATTGATCATGATATTCATTGGTGGAACCTGTTTCGGGATTGGAAGAGGAAAGGAATTTTACTATGGCTTCATCATTGTGAAATATAGGGATATCAATATGTTCGGTTTGATCCCAATCAATAAGCTCAAGATGGATTAAAGGCAAAGGATCATCTAGTTGCATGAGGTCAAGGGATGTTAAGGTCATGACATAGACATGGTTAACATTATCGCTATAGGGAAGGTCTATGATGGTATCCTCCTGTCAATTATCAATCTCATTTTTAACTGAATTGTCCTCACTCGAGTCATGGTCATCTTGAAGTACATAGTCAAGTGGCTGAGTCCTTGAACTTTCTCCTTGTGTAAGTATGGGCGCATATTTTTTTATGACATCAACCTTTTTATCTCTCCAAAATTGATCATCATAAATTATATCCCATTCATATTCATTTGAATCAGTGTCAGAGTTATCCTCTAATCTGAGAATTGTTTCAGCTATGTCTTCATGAGATTTATTTAAAGTTGCTTCTTCTTGAGTTTTCTTTAAACTGACTTCTTCTTGAGTTTTCTTTAAAGCCGCTTCTTTTGTATCTTCACCATAACCAAGTCCTATTTTATCCTTTGGATGTGCTTTTGTAGGCTGAATGGGCTCCATAATTCCTTCCTTTATTTTACCTATGGGACCCATTCCTTCATAGCCCATCCTTTGCATTATAGTATAGCCTTTACCATATTGTTCTATAGGAAATTTGATATGTAGAATGGCTTCATCTTCATTTTTATATAGCCACTTGAGAATGTCTCTAGCTTTAGCTTCATCTTCTTGAGTATTAGCTTTGATAAATGTTCCGTCAAACATTGTGATGGGTACTGAAGATTGTGCTTCTAATGTGGAGGCTGTTGCAACTTATTGTTTGGATATCATGGGCTGGCTATATGATCTTGGAGAGATAGGTAAGTTAGAGAGACATAATGAATATTCTCCCACCCCTTTATCCTTTAATTGAAATTTTGTGCCAAAGTTCTTTATCAACTCTTTTGATTAGTCATTATGATTTGAAGGAGAAAAAACAAGAGCCTCTCTATTATGTGGGATAAAGGTGTCTTGGGTTGCTTTGAGATTAGAGCAAATTTGGATACTATTGTGATCTACTGGTATAGTTATCTCCTGTCCGTCATAGGGAAATTTGAGACATTGATGGTATGTTGAAGGTACTAGCTCAAACTCATGGATCCAAGGATGACCCAAAAATATGTTGTAAGAAAGGTCTCGATCCAAGACTTGGAAAAAAATATTTTTTATAACAGGTCCCACTTTGATAGACAACATGATAAGACCCTTGGAAGCTTTCTCCTCATCATCATATGCTTTAATTGTTATCTTCCTTCTTGGATCAATAGAATCTTCATAAAATCCTAAGGGAAGGACTGACTTTAACGTACAACTCCTCCATCTATTAAGACACACCTAATTCGAGTTTTATGGACCATGAATTCTAGATAAAGTGAGGAGTTATGCAGATGAGTCATGGAGGCATCATATTTTTTTGAAAATGATAGGAAAGTGGGTGAGGACAAGTGTCCCACCATGGCTTGAAACTTGTTAATATCTAAATTAGTAGATACTGTTGTGTCGATGAGAGCCTTCTCCAAAATGTTCTTATGTGCTGGGGATATCTTGAGAAGCTCTAAGATAGAGATTTGGGCAGATGTTTTCTGCAATTGATCAATTAAATTATATTGACTGGGGAGGGACAATTGTTTTGGATGATCTCCCTTTTAAGACAATTTTAGCTTGTCCCCTCATTGTCACATTGACTTGTTGATATTCTTGATTTTCCTTGACCTTGATAACATTAACCTTATCATCATCCATGTAAATGTGGTTGATTGTGGTATCATAAACATGGTTTACATTTTTTCCTTTTTCACTTGAAGATTCTCCTTTCTGATAGTTTGGAAGAGGGTCCTTAAATTCTTGATGATCCTCATTGGCTTGATGTCCCTCGACTATTATTGTGTGGTTTTCTATTAAATCTTGGACTAAATTTTTCAATCCTTGAAAATCATTTGTCCTATGTCCCTTGCATCTATGGTAGTCATAGTAATACGATTCCTTCCATGATGGTGGTTTGAATCACAACTCATAATCTCTTTGAGGTGGTATTGTGATGGAATTTTTATCCATAAGTTCTTTGAGAACCGACTCAAGAGATTGGCCCAAATGAATAAAAATCCGTCGATTTGAAAAAAATTGTGACTTGGGCAGATTTAAATTTCGAGTGTTGTCAAGATTATTGTTGGAGTTACCATGATTATTGCTATTGTTATGATTGGTCAAATTTCCTTGATTGGTGTTGGTTCCTTGGTTGGTATTACCATTGAATTTATTGGTTGAATTTCCTTGATTGGTGTTCTTGTGCGGGGTACTTGATAGATTGAAGATGGATGGTTTACCACACCATTATTGACAACATTCTTGTTTCTAGTCCAAAATCCCGATTTATCGTCGTTGTTGTTGTTGTTGTGATTGGACAAGGTTGGACCATCTTTGTCAAGTTTTATCACTCCTCTCTTGACTAAGGCTCCTTCAATAGTGATTGCATTCTCAATCAACCTCTCAAACTATGGAGGACAATGAAGGTTGAGCCTATAACTCATTTCTTGATTAAGACTGTCAATAAAGATATCCATCTTTTCCTTTTTAGGAATTGGATGGGAATATCGTGTGAATAATATTCTCCATCTTTGTAGGAATGTGAGGAAGGGTTCTCCCATATTTTTTTTTTCTCTACATAGATCAAGAATGGTTATTTGATGTTGAAGGTTGTAGGAGTATTGGAATATGAATTTTTTGATCAACTCCTCAAATGTCTTGATGGGTGGAGTGATTTTAGAAAGCCATTCCATGGATTCCCCACCCAAACTTCATGGGAAAAATCTCATCAAGTATGTGTCCTCATGAGTAAATTCAAGGCTCATGTTTCTAAATTTCCTCACGTGGTCGATAGGATCTATTTTCCCATTGTATCTTATCAAATTTCAGAATTTCACAATGTTTTGGAAATGGGATCTTGTTGAGGTGCCTATCAAAAGGATATGGAGAAATATCCTCCAAAGCATACTTCTTAGTTGTTCCCCCTTGCATTTCCTTGATTTTCCCTTGTAGTTCTCTTATTTGTTGGGTAAGAGCACTAAGATCATTTAAGGAAGTTTCATTATTTTCATGATCTTCTTTGATGTTTTTCGTATCATAGTCAAAGGGAAATTTGGCACCTTGGTTTTCCAATAAAATAAAGTATCTTTCTTTGTTTCAATCTAAGATCTTGTCCATAGCTATGTGAAAATGTGTATCTTGTTCAAATTCTTTAAGCATTTCATCAGTTATTTCCTCATTTGAATTATTTCCATTTAGACGAAGTCTATGAAAAGGATTTTCTTCCCTATCACCCATGTTGCAAAGTGGATTTTCTCTTTCGTCTTCTTCTCTTTGTTTGTGGGACCTTGTAAAAACATGCATATGCTTGTATAAATTTTTTAATAAACATAGATCACAAATGGGAGTGCGATTTGTTGGATGATGGATGCCTTAGCAAAATAAGATGATGGATCCTATTGATATTGACTAAGGAATTTCTAATTTTTAGATTTGTTTCCTTGGATGAAGGATGATAGATCCTGTTATGGAAGTTAAACTAAAAATCAAAAATTGATTTGAAATTGATGCACTTTAAGATGTTTTGATCTTAGTTTGAAAAATGATGATTTTTGCAAAAAGCCTAATGTTTCCAAGTTTTTCTCTATTGTAGCAACTGATTTGGATGGTTGGATTATTGTATTTCTGGTTGGGGAATGTAACAATGATGAATGGGTTGACTATGATTATGCCTTTGTGAAAGAGCTCTTCATTGATAACAAGCTCAGGAATGTAAAGGCTCTAAAGAAAATCCATCAGGAAATCCTCTATCAAAGTCATGATATCTATGGATGAAAGTTTGATAGTCAAGGAAAAACTTCCTAATTTGGTATAAAAAGCATCTCCTTTTCAAAAATTTCTTGTAGATAAGTTGCTTCTTTGGTTTCTTGATTCTTTTAGCAAGGGATTTCTTGACAAATTCTATTGATTTCCAATCCCTTAACATAAATGTCACAGTTTGATTTGTCAAATTCTTGTGTTTTTTGGATGATCTTATTTGAATTAATATTTTGAAAACATAACAAGCATTTGTAAAATAGTTGTTTTTAAGTCCTAGAATCTAAACAATAAGTGTATGTTCTCTAAAATTTCTAGGAGTATTTGAAGAAAACAAACACTTCAAGTAGACTCACTCTTAATGGTCAAAAAGGTTATTATAATCATCACAAACCACATCTTAACATTGCATCGACTCACATAGCCGTGTCACCCCCAAAAGGGTGCCCGTGTTTTTGTCTTTTCTAGGCATGTACTCAAAGTTAGATTTCTTGACCCCTTGAGCAAATGGTCCTTGGAAATTATATGGTGAGTATCTTGGGGGAAAATTCTTCCCTCCCCTTGCACTGTGAGTATTATAATGTTTGGCTACTGACTTGGTTAGCTTCTACACTAAGGTTCATAATAAGGGTTTTTGTTTAGTGTGGAAAATGATAAAATCCCTCAAGAGACCTCCCAACCTTTAGAAAAAAGGCTTTGGGGATGGTTATCTTTCACACTACCATCGAGTGGAATTTCATCAACAACCCACTTTTGATTATAGTGGGTTGGAATTCCTTGGCTTTAGGTCTTCCCACTTAGGTTGTTCCTCTTGGGTGAGTACTTTTTCCCACAAGAGCAAGATTGATAAAGGTTGTAACAAAGCATAAAGTGCATGCAATCAAAAGATGAGTTTGGAATTTTGATCACCCAGTTAAGGGGAGAGAATAGGCCTATCACTGTCCAATCACAACAAATAATGTTCAGTTTTAAAGCCCAAATGATGATTTTCTATTCTACATGAAGATATTGCTTCACAAAAGACATGTGTTCATTTTAACCAAGATAGAAATATATGATGACTACCCTACGATTGGTGTATTTTAATTCAAATGGATACCATAGGATTGGTTCATTTTAATCCAAAAACAACGATAAAACCACTAGCCGCGGTCACGTCAGATCTAGACAAAAAATTATACAAATTACAAATGCGCTAGAACAAAGGTCATATGCGCTGCATAATTTGTCATATAGGCTACAAAATCTATCATATGTGCTATAGAATCTATCAAATGCGCTAGAACAAAGGTCATATGCACTAGGGAATTTGTCAAATGCACTAGG